>JBAMBR010001792.1:0-28091 GCA_037044475.1 Zaprionus obscuricornis
TCTAATGGTTTACTCTGCGTATACGTAATTGCAAGTTACATTTGGACAGCTGATACAATATTCAGTTTGCTTTTCCACTGCAAACTTTATATAAATTGAGAATTAAATTAGAAATGTTTCTTCTTTTTTTTTGTATCATGCGTAGTGTTTTTTTTTTTATTATTATTTTCTTTATCAAATTTAATTAGCAGTAAAAAAACAAATATAAAACAAAACAAAAAAAGTTAAATGTAAAATGAGAAAGAGACAAAAAAAAACAAATAATTATTTTTATCAGTTACTTGATATACTCGCAGCGACAGCTACAGCAGCACTTCACATTGCAAATGAAGATTGTACAGTGAAAAAACTGTTATAGCATCCAACGCTTAGAGGACGAATTTGCATACATCAATACTTGGCAAACAGAAACTAGCAGCAGGTAGACGGGCGAAAATTTAAAGAAATTTTAATTTGGTTTACGGCTACAAGGGCAAAATAAATCAAAGCCTGGAAATTTGTGTGCTTGCTCTAATTTTTTCGAAAATATTTATTATGCCTACTTGCTGTTAGCTTCTAATCGCCAGGTATTTCAGTCTAAAACTCGAATGATTTTGACATTTCTAATTCAATTTTTTATTTTTTTATTATTTTTTTATTTTTTTTAATTTTTATTTTTATTTTTTTAACGGAAATTTAAATTTCCTTTCCATAATTCAAAAAGTCAATTTTCAGGGTCTTTTTTTTATTTTTATTAGACAACAAATTTATTTATTTCTATATTTTTGATTAAAGTAAATTTAAAAAGCTAATTAAAAAATTGTAAATTTTTATGGTAAATAATAATAAAATAATAATAAAAAATAATAATAATAATAATAAATAATAATAATAATAAATAATAAATAATAATAATAATAATAATTTATAATAATAAAAAAAAATAATAATTATAATAAATAAAAACATTAAAAAATAATAAATAAAATAAAAACAATAAAAGAGAGTTACGCTTGACTTAGAAGAAAATTTTTCATACATCAATTTAATTTTTGACTCATCGTTCCTATGGCAGCTATATCATATAATGTACAGATCCGGCCGGTTCCGACTTCTATACAGCTTAAGGGCATAAGGGAATAAGTCTACCAAATTTCATTGAGATAAATTAAAAACAGTTACTTGAAAAGCTGCAGCTGTAGCTGTACTTGCAAATGGAAACTGTACACTGAAAACTTGATTTTGTGGGAAAAAAAAACTCTAATAGGTGAACAATACTTGGCAAATTTTAACTTTATTAAGCGAACACTTGCAACTTCAGCTTCATGAAACCGACGACATTCTTTGTACGTTCAAGAGAGTTTTCACTGTAAGCATCTAATGGAATTGTCTAATGAAAAGTCTCCTGGGAACGCTTTGCCGCATCATATTACTACTTATGCTAATACAGCGAGAAACACACACAGACAGACATACGCAGACAGACATACGCAGACAGACATACGCATATCTAGGCATCGCAAATACATTCAATACTCAATGCATATGTATTCAATGGCTAACAGTTAAATAAAGAGGAATATGTAAATAATAGAGACAGACAATAAGACGGAGAGAGAGAGACATAGAGAGAGAGAGAGAGAAATATACATAGAGATAAAGAGTGATACAGCTACACGCGACTGCTCATCAAATATGCATAAAAATTTGTACTATTTCTGTCTCATGTCTCTCTCTCACGTAATTCGCTTGCTCTCTCTCTCTCTCTCTCTCTCTCTCTCTCTCTCTCTCTCTCTCTCTCTCTCTGTGGCTATCATCTATCTCAGCTATCTCGGTTACTCTGTGCTTAGTTACATGTGTTTTGTGGCATGTTAAACAAAGCTTAAAACTGCTGCCCAAAAAACTAGACTGCGGCCATATTAAAAATGTAACCGACTGAAATTGCGAAACAAAACCAAAAGCAACAACAACAGAAACAACGAAAATAAATATGCAAATGATTCACTGCAAAATACCCTGTACTTCATGTGCACAAAACGCTTTTCATATTATATAAAATTGCAAAAAAAAAAATAAATACGGCACATCATAAAATAATAATATTTTTTTATATTTTAATATATTATTTATATTTTATAATTTATTTTTATATTTTTTTCTTGATATTCCTTGTTCTTTCTCCTATTAGAAAAATATAATTGTGATCAGCAATAGGCTGGATTTATGTTTTTTATACAGATTATTATATAATAAGCTCTAAAACAAAGGCGAATGAAATAATAATAATAAAAATGTGAAAAATGCAGTGAAAATAAATTTCGCAAAAAAACTCTAATAGACGAGCACTTACAATAGGAGGACAGCTTCAATAGGCGGACAATTCTAATAGGCGAACAATGTGTTTTTCGGGCTTTTTGTGTTTTCACAGCAATTTTTATGCTGTTAACGTTGGGCTATACTTTCAGTCTATGAAAGCTTCATGCCATTGAGTGTCCGCTCAAGAGAGTTTTCACTGTCTATATAGTTTTTTTTTATTTAGTTGCCATATTTTTAATATTTTTATATAATAAACTGTAAAAAAAAAAGGAAAAAGAAATTTTTTAAAAAATATAACTATGTAGTGAAACTTAATTTAGATAAAAAATTCTAATAGGCGAACACCTCCATTAGGCGGAAAGCGTTTTTTAGGTGTCTTCGAACTTACACAGCTATTAGCGTAAAATCTTGCCTCTCAGCCTACCCGAATGTTCTACGCCTATGAGTGTCCGCGCAAGAGAGTTTTCACTGTCTATATACATATTTTATTTTTTTTTTATTTAATTGCCATACGTTTGTTTGATTTAGCAACATTTTCTGTTATGTTTTTGAAGGGTATATAAAAAAAAAAGAAAAAAATAGAAAAAAAAAAAACAATAACATGGCGTCTACTGCGTGCGCCTGCATGCTGATTTCCGTTTCCTGTTTACGAGCATGCACACAGACACACAGGCAGACAGACAGTATAACAATGAGGAGATAGAGAGAGACAGACAGAGAGAGAGAGAGAGAGAAAACAGACACGCTTAAAGCTATATACATACATACGTATGTATCGTGAAAAATATGCAAGAACATTTCTCGCATATGAAAACACAATTTTTATGGCATACATTTTTAATAAACTCAGCAACAGGAACAGCAGCAGTAGCAGTAGCAGTAGCCCATCGAATCCATTGCAATGCCAAAGTTAACAAACACACACACACACACACACGCGCACATACACAGTGGCTATATAAGAGACCAGTGACAGGCTACAATATCAATACGCATGTGTGCACGTGCTCATCGATAAACATAAATTCGAGTAAATATGCTTGAAGCGGGTCAACAGCATAAAGTTGATGTCGCGAATAGCTTCACATGGCTAACAGACACCTGCTGACAAAAAAAAAAAAATTCTTAGTCTCTTAGTGCAAATACAGGGTGCTCCGCATACATAGCAAAAATAAAAATAAAATTGAGAAACTTTCACAAACTTTTTTTTATTTTTTTTTTTTTTTTCATTGAATTCTTAAACAGAAAAACAAAAATTGTGTAGTTGCTAATATTGAGCACCCTGTATATGTATGTATGTGTGTGTTGACAGTAAACATCTGCTAGATTTTCAACACCTTTACGACTGTTACCTTGCCTGCTCAGTTGTTGTTGTTGTTGCTGTTGCTGTTGCTGTTGCTGTTGCTGTTGCTGTTGCTGTTGTTGTGGCTGCCCGTTTGTTGTTATTTCAACTGTCGATTACAATTATGGTAAATCAAGCGAATGCTGTGATGAAAGCAACAACAATAATAACAAATTGTTGTTCAAGTGAATTTTTCTCTAGTCGTTGTTGTTGTTGTTGTTACTTCCGTTGTTATTCTTGTCCTTTTCATGCTTTTATTTGTTGTTGCTGTTGCTGTTGCTCTTGTAGTTCTTGTTGTCGTCGTTCATTTTGTTTTGGGTGTCGATTACGCATTAATTTTGCAACATTTCTCAACGCCAATGTGACAGCACCACAACAACATCTACAACAACAATAACAACAACAATAGTAAATGGACAGGTAAAGGCTACACAGCAGCAAATGTAAGCCAGCCACAAGGCAACAAGCAACTCAGCATGAAAGAGATAGAGAGAGTGAGAGAGAAAGAGAAAGAGAGAGAGAGAGCGAGAAAAAACTGAATGTAAATAAACTCCATTCGTTTTTCTGGCAGCATAATTTATATGTAATTGACAGTCGATTTGGGTAAAGAAATTGAGTTTGAGAACAACCCATCGGGTAACCAAACAAAAACGAACGTAGGCGTCGTAGTCGCAGTCGCAGTTACAGTCGCAGTCGCTGTCATTGCTGTCGCCTACGCTTCGCTTGCTTTTACTCTAATTCTTGTGTTGACTGTAGAATAGCTGCGGCTGCTACTTCGGCTGCTGCTATTTCTGCTGCTGCTGCCGTTGCTGCGGTTTGTGGTTATGCTATCAGTTTCGATATTTCATGTTCTTCTTCTTGTTGTTATTGTTGTTGTTGTTTTGCAACATTGTCATTTCCATTTTCCTAACATTTGACACACTCTACTCTAGCTTAAATCCCATTGATATCCGTTGACAATTTTCTTTTTCACTTTAAGGCAAATTTCAAAATTGTTTTTTCGTTCTTTTTTTTTTCAATTTTATGTCTTTAATATTTAACTAAAAATTTTTATGCTTAAAAAGCAAAAGCTTTCGGCAACTTTTTGTCAAATTGTACAACCTATGAAAAGCTTGGAGTACACAAAATTGTAGCTAAGCTTTTAAGTAGAGCTTTTACAATTATTATTCAAGCTTTAGCTTGTTCTGTGTTCTGTGAACTTGTGCAGCTTTTAAAATTGTATTTAGCTTTCTTAGCAAAAGGACATGAAAACTTTCTTTAAGCTGAGACAAGAACTTCATTTATTTCATTGAAATATCAATGCTGAAGCTTTAAGCTTTAATCGCTTTATTTTTAAAATGTTTAACATTTTTTTGAAATTTTTTTTTTTGTAATTTTTGGCCGCTATCCTGTCTGTCTGCCTGGCTGTCTGTCCGAGCGTGCTGTCTGTCTACTCGTCTATTCATCTGGCTGTCTACTAGTCTAGCTATCAGTCTTTCGATTCATCCGACTACCTTATATCCCCTATATCTCTCTGTATATATGTCTATCTGTCTGTCTGTCCTTCTGTCTATTTGTTTGTCAGTTCTGTTTGCCTGTCAAACTTTCTGTCTACCTGCCTCTCCGTCGCTTTCTCCGTATTTCTGAAAACATTTATCTATCAGTTAAACCAAAGATTTAAGAAATAAAAATCTTTAACAGAAAAATCGCTATAAAACACCAAATAATTATTTATATACACAATTTCTTGTACTAGTTACTAGTTGTCCTACTTCTACCACATATTGATTACATATTTCGGAACGATCGGTGGAGCTATGCTTGAGTTAACTCCCTCAATGCTTGCAAAAAAAAAACACGATTTGCCGAAAAAAAAAGAATATAAAATTTTTAAAGCATACTTTTGAGCGCTTGAAATACAAATGGGACTTGGGGCTTATAAATACTCGGCTTGACTTGAAATATTTTTTAAAATATATTTTAATATGTCTAATTTTTAAACAAACGTTCAACTTTTTGAAAATCACAAAATTCTTCAATTTTTTCTCATATTTTTAATTTTTTTTCTTTTGCGTAATTTATTAATATTTTTTGTTGTCTGGATTTTTTCTGTATTTAATATATTTTGAATTTATTTTATTTAATATATATTTAGAGACTTTCCCCAGAATACAAATGGGATTCACACTAAGCTTAAAGCTGCCCAAAAAAACCGTTAGAAAAGCTTTGCGCCAAATACAAAATTGAATATTAAACAGCTGATTTTGAGAAACATTTTGCATCTCTATCGCACACGCATACATACATACATTCACGTTGAGTATGAGAGTTTACGCTGTATGTATATGTGCAGAGGTATGTGTGTGTGTGTGTGTCTGTGTGAAGAAATGTAAACAATAACAACAAAGACGCCAACTATGGTGAAAGCGTTTCTTGTTGCCTTGCCAACGACCTGTCCGCCCGGCTTCTCGACCCACAAACACATACAAGTCAACACACCAACACATACAAATACACAGAGGACAGAGACAGTGAAAGACACAGACACAGACACAGACACGTGAAATTTCACACACACGCAGACGCAGATTTCCAGTTAAGCGCGTTTCATTCAGTTTCATTTTCATTTTCAGTCGTCGGTTGACTTCCGCACGGAAGCGTTGCGTTCGGTTGCGTTCTCCTCTCTTTATCTCTATCTGTCTTTATCACTTATTCTATTTTGTTATTGTTATTTTTGTTGGGTGTGCGCGCAGTCGAGTATAAAAATAAACAACAACTACAACAGCAACAACAAGAAAGTTGTGAAAGTTATCAAAAACAAAACCAAAAATAAATAAAATAAATACAAAAAAAAAAAAAAACAAAAGTCTCAAAGAACTAAACTGAGTGAGCAGCAAGTGAGAGAGCGAGAGCGAGCACGTTGAAGAGAGCATAAATATAAAAAAAATATAACATACACCAGAGAGATCTTGGCCCGCAGCTCTTATGCAAATTACGCGCTCAACTCGAAACTTTCTACAGAAATTTCAATAAAAATAAAAACCAAAAAAAAAATAAATAAAAAAAAATGTTCAATGTTAAGACTTGAAAAAAAAAACGAAAGAGAAGAACAAAAATAAAATAAAAAAAAAAATTACAGCAGAAAAGTCCCGCGGGAAATACAAGAAAAAAAAAACACAGTTGAAACTCGAAGAAAACATATAAAAAATACATACGCAAATTATATATAAAAAGGTGGCAAAACGTACAAAAATACGAAAAAAAAAAAAAAAAAACAAATGAAAATGAAAATGAAAATGAAAATGAAAATAATAAAATAGAAAATAAAGAAAATGCTCATTTGCCAGCCAAGCTGCCGCTGCTGCTACTGTTGCCAAGCTTCATTGTTATTATTGTTACTGCTGTCGTAGTCGTCGTTGTTCTTGTTATTGTTGCTGCTGCTGCTGCTGCTGCTGTTGAACAGCTGTTGTTGCTGTGACAGTTAGTACTATTATTGTTAGCTAGCTTGCATGTGTGCGTGTGTCTGTGTGTAAGTGTAAGTGTGTGCGTGTGTATGAGTGTGTGTTAAAAGTTATGCCATTTATGCCGCCTTCTTTTCCAAGTAAAACAATGAAAACAACAAAACAAATGTCGCCCATGGCCAACAACAAAAATGTACAAAAACAACGCAACGTTGCGTTTGATAAGTGTGTTTATGTATATCTCTGTCTCTGTCTCTGCCTCTGTCTATTTGTCTATCTCATTCTGTCTGCAAACGTAGATTAAGTATTTGAATGTATGTGTATGTGTGTGTATGTATGTATGTGTGTATGTGTGTGTGTGTGTGTGTGTGTGTGTGTGAGCCATGACTATTAGTGACATAAATCTATAAAGACATTTTTAATTTCCGTCCAAACAAATGCCGCGACGTCAACAACAGCAGCTCGACATTGCTCAACAGCCCAGCAGCAACAACAATAGCCAAAGCAGCAACAGCAGCTGTTTGATATGCAGCTTAGGATGCTGCCCCGCCTCCAACAAAGAAACAAAAAAAGGCCATATAGATAACTTTGTCCCCCTACACACTCTACACACCAACATCAGCAGCAGCAGCAGCAGCAGCAGTCACCACTCAGCACTCAGAGCAACAGTAACGAAGCGAAGCAAACCGTTTCACACTCTTTATGCCGCTGGCATTGCCTTATGCGTTCGCTCGACATCCTTTTGGCACAGCATACAGAAACACAACTGTTTTTGTTTGCCTGCCCCACAAAAGCCAGGCTAACTACTCGTGTGGCACACCAAGTCCCCCTCCTCTTCTACTACTGCTGCTTATATTGCTGCTACACATATTCAAGCAGCGCCCAGAGCTGCTCAAGACATTGTTTTCATGCTGTAAAGGACTTGCCGCTGCTTTTTGTTTGCACACAGCTTCAGGCTGCCTTCTCTGCTTTATGTATATGCATATATATAAATATATATATATGTGTGTGTCTGTGTGTGTGTTTTGTTTGTACTATAAGATATTGCTCATATATTCTCAATGTGGCAAGACATTGATATACTTGCTGCACATTGTATATCATTTAGTTCTAGCTTCAAAATGCATTGGGCATTGTCATCGATTGTTGCAGTTCTACTTTATACAAATAACACACACAAATAGAGGTACAGAAATAAAGAGAGTGAAAGAGACAGAGAAAGAGAAAGATAGTTACAATACAAACATACAGCCTCTGCATCATTTCTCACACATATTTCTGCAGTTTCCCCTATAATTTATTCCACATTTTGAGTTTCTTTATTTGCCTCAATGATATTCAAAATATGCCAAAACATCAAAATATAAAACAAATAGAAAAATATAAATTGCCAGCAAATTGCGCGACTAGCTGCTGTCACGTAAAGTAGCAAATTTTCAAAGATTTTATAAAAATATAAAAATATAAAAATATAAAAATATAAAAATATAAAAATATAAAAATATAAAAATATAAAAATATAAAAATATAAAAATATAAAAATATAAAAATATAAAAATATAAAAATATAAAAATATAAAAATATAAAAATATAAAAATATAAAAATATAAAAATATAAAAATATAAAAATATAAAAATATAAAAATATAAAAATATAAAAATATAAAAATATAAAAATATAAAAATATAAAAATATAAAAATATAAAAATATAAAAATATAAAAATATAAAAATATAAAAATATAAAAATATAAAAATATAAAAATATAAAAATATAAAAATATAAAAATATAAAAATATAAAAATATAAAAATATAAAAATATAAAAATATAAAAATATAAAAATATAAAAATATAAAAATATAAAAATATAAAAATATAAAAATATAAAAATATAAAAATATAAAAATATAAAAATATAAAAATATAAAAATATAAAAATATAAAAATATAAAAATATAAAAATATAAAAATATAAAAATATAAAAATATAAAAATATAAAAATATAAAAATATAAAAATATAAAAATATAAAAATATAAAAATATAAAAATATAAAAATATAAAAATATAAAAATATAAAAATATAAAAATATAAAAATATAAAAATATAAAAATATAAAAATATAAAAATATAAAAATATAAAAATATAAAAATATAAAAATATAAAAATATAAAAATATAAAAATATAAAAATATAAAAATATAAAAATATAAAAATATAAAAATATAAAAATATAAAAATATAAAAATATAAAAATATAAAAATATAAAAATATAAAAATATAAAAATATAAAAATATAAAAATATAAAAATATAAAAATATAAAAATATAAAAATATAAAAATATAAAAATATAAAAATATAAAAATATAAAAATATAAAAATATAAAAATATAAAAATATAAAAATATAAAAATATAAAAATATAAAAATATAAAAATATAAAAATATAAAAATATAAAAATATAAAAATATAAAAATATAAAAATATAAAAATATAAAAATATAAAAATATAAAAATATAAAAATATAAAAATATAAAAATATAAAAATATAAAAATATAAAAATATAAAAATATAAAAATATAAAAATATAAAAATATAAAATTATAAAAATTGAAAAATAAAAATAAATATAAAAATTTTAAAAAATGAAAAAAAAAAATTTAAATTAATTTATTATAAAAAAATATAAACAATTAAATTAAATTAAATTTATAAAATTTAGTTTACTTTTAGCTTCTTTAAGCTCCATTAAAAGTGTAAGCTAGAAAGTCCATTCAAACTATATTAAATATATTATTGATAAAATGCGCAATACGCCAAGCACGTATTAATTGAATTGTATATCGTGAATACTTTGAATGTAAATATAATATATAAATAATATATATATATATATATATATATATATATATATATATATATATAAATATATATATATATATATATATATACAAATATAAGTTCTCTTCAGTTCGAAACAACTCAAAAAAAGGCAACTGATTTGTGTGCCGCAAAATTCAATCAAAATCACTCTGACCAGCAGCAAATCTCTTTCGCACTTCGTTGGCCTTGGCCCAAAAAAGTACGCTACAAAAAAGCTTGAAAATAAAAGAAATAAAAGCAAAAGCAGCACAAGAATGAATAACAACAAGATTTCTATTTGTAAAAAAAAAAAAAAAAAAAAGAAGCGAAAAGAAGAGAGCCCATAACTGATAGTAGATAATTCAAAAGATACACGTATCTAGGTCTCTCACACTTTTCGCACTCTCTGCACGTATGTTTAGGCCATCAATCAAATGGCTTTTCGAAAAGAACTCAAGTGGCCAACTCATGCGAATATCATCATCGACGCAACAACGACGACGACGACTGACTCTATAGCCAAAGCTATCAGCCAAATGTTTGTAACCAATGTCAATGTCGTTTGTTCTCTCTTCATTTTCATTTTCCATCTACATTCCCATTTCTATGCTCTTCCATTTGCCATTTTGAAATTCCAATACCAATCGAATCTCGATTCAAAAAGCACTTGCCAAAACTCTTTTGTGGGTTACCTTCGTCTGACGCCTGCAGTTTTGTAGTAGTAGGAGAAAAGTTTTTCAACGCGTTCACATTGGATTTCCACACACTATGCAAACAAGCAGCAGAACAGCAAACTATATAGCAACAACGATAACAACAATTGAAACGGTCAGCATAGCCTTTTGAGCACATCAATCATACGCAACGTTGTACGAGGCAAACATTTGCATAGGCCATAGCTATAGCTATAGCTATGGCTTCAGCTACAGCTCCAGCTATGGTTATGGTTAAAGGTACAACAACAATAACATCAACAGCAACAGCAAGAGTAAGACTAGCAATGTGTTGTTGCCAGTTTTGCTGTGAACATGATGCCACTAACGGTAATGTGAGCAGCCGTTGGCACAGCAGTAGTACTTGACCAAATAACCTAACTGTGTATCCTATGGCTGCCTCCTTGTCTGTCCTCTCTGTCTCTGTCTCTGTCTATATACCTTGCCCTTCTCTCTTGGCCTGCTCCATCTAGTACTGTAGAACAATATGCAAATTGTGATGCGTCAAGTTTCTGCAGCACAACTGAAACTACATACATATATATATAGTCTTGCCACGCGTCTCTCTCATTCTCACAACATTGTGGGCGTGTCTGTGGGATGTAAATGTGTATGTGTGTGTGTGTGTAAGTTAGCTAAAGTTTTTCCAGCTGACAGCTGTTGGCTTCTCTGCTGCTGTTGCTACTGCGCTGCTGCTTATTCTTTCTTTCGTCTCTGTTTATGCTAATACCTTTTGCAGCTTTTCACATACGTTGCCTAATTCAATTTTTGGCATTTTGACTAAGTCGTTTATCTGCGGCTAACACTGCGGCAACCAACTCACTTTGCCCCATGCCCCATGCCACATGCCCCATGCTCATGTAAACTAAGTGCGAATTGCGAATTGCGAGTAGCGCAAGCAAATTGAATCAGTAAGCAGCCAAAAGCCAAAACGAGCAACATCATCATTAGCTTCATTATTATGTGCAACATTATGTGGCAATGTCATTGTCATATTCATATACTCTCCGGCTAAGGTTAATTTGTGCACCGTTCCCCCAAAAGCAACAAAAAAAAAAAATGAATGCGAAAAGAAAAACGCGTTGCGTTGCGTTGCGTTCATTTGCGTTGTGATTATGCAAATTTCATTGGAAAATTTATTGCGAAAACATGCTCGACTTATGCGTTGCATAAACAGCTCATTAAAAGCACAACAACAACAACAGCAGTAACAGCAGTAACGACAACAACGAAATCTCTTTCTCTCTCTCTGGCTGCCACATAATTTTGAGTGAAACCTTCGCTGTATTTGGATGGCAGAGCGTTGAGAGACCCTTTCCATCGAATATTTAGTTGCGTTTCGTCTAATTCCTAATGCGTGTGTAATGGCGCCATTTTGTGATTAATGAGCCGTTTGACTTCACACAGAAAAGCAAAAGCAGCAGAAACAAACAGCAAGCAAACAGCAGCAGCAGCAGCAGCTTGACATTTTCTAACTTTTCCATAAACTAATCATCATTATCATTAACAAGCGAGAAGAGAGTGAAACATCTTCATTCTCAACAGCATCATCAACATCAGCATCAGCATCAAAATTAACGCGTTGTAATTCTACAGCAATTATCATGGTTGAAATACAAAAGCCGCATTCGGCTTTAAAGCGACCATCGCTAAAACGCGAAACGGTTGTGGTTAACAATAGTGCGCCAACAATTAAGAAGGTTACGCTTGTGCCCAAAGATGAGGTGAGTCCTGTGCAGGATATGCTATGACAAGATTATCAAGAAAGTCTTTTTCACTATTCATTCTTCTGTTTTTCCTCGTCTTCAGTTTTTTTTTTTTTTGTTTTTGTTTTTGTTTTGTTTCTGTTGTTGTACTTTTTGTTAATTACATATTTATATCTTCCATAATTTTCTTGTCAAGCTAATTTACATATATATTTCCTTTCTATATATATATATATATATATATATATATAATTTTTTTTTTTCGTAGCTCATTTTTCCTTATCGTACAACAAATTTCTTCTTTAGTTTTCAAGTTAATTTCTTCTTTCTTTTTTTTGGTTTTCTTTTCCTTCTTTTGTTTAATTCATGCAAATGAACTGAAGATCAGCTAATTATGTTAACAGACTAACTTTAAGCTTGGCGCTAAGTGCGCTAAGAAATATTCATAAATAATAATAACAATTTGTGCTGCGATGTGATGCGATGCGATGCGATGTGGTGCGCTGCGTTGTAACGTGTATTAAGCGGCATTGCTCGTAAAATGAGACTTACAAATTTCAAAAGAGCCAAAAGTACATAAAATAAACACTTTGAAATTTTAAAGAGAAAAAAGAGAAAAAAAAATTATCAGAGGCAGGCCGACCAATTCATACCCTTGCAGTCTTGGAAGAAACAATTTTTATACAAAAATTTAATTTTCGTCTGATTGTTTCTATGGCAGCTATAAGATATAGTGATCCGATCCCGCCAATTCTGATTTATATACAGCTTATGTGCATAAGGAAACTAATTTGAGTTGAAACAAACATACGGAAGGAGGCAAACGGGCAGACAGACGGATATGCATATTTGGATTCTCCCATCGACGGGCGGAAGATTTTATTCCCTTGTAGTTTTGGAAGAAAACCTTATATGTAAAACTTCACTTTCGGCCCTCTAAACGGTTATACAAATTAATGTTTAAGGTTAGGTAATTTTCCTAGTTATTTTCAATATATTTTTTAGTATTTTTTTAGTATTTCTTAGTAGTATTTTTTTTATAAAATTTTTCTAGTATTTCTTTTTTTTATATTTCAGTATTTTTAAGTATATTTATGATTTGCTTTTTTCATATTTTTCTAAAGCTTTTTTTTAGTATATTTTTAATACATGTTATTATTGTTCTAGTCTATAATTTTTTTTTTTTGTAGTATTATTTATAGTATTTGTTTCTATTTTTTTTTTATTTTAGTATGTTTGGGTATATTTTCATTTTTTCCCCCATATTTTACTGGTATTTTTTTAAGTATATTTTTAATAATTGTTATTATTGTTCTAGTTTATTCTTGTAGCATTTATTTGTAGTATTTTTTTTTTTTTTTTAAATTTTTTATTTTAGTATTTTCTTTAAAGTAATTTTAGTATTTTTCAGTATGTTCATTTTCCATATTTTTCTACTATTTTTTTTACTATATATTTTTAATACATGTTATTCTTGTTCTAGTCTATAATTTATTTTTGTTGTAATTATTTATAGTATTTTTTTATTATTTTTTATTTCAGTATTTTTGAATATAATTATTTTCCATATTTTTTTTAGTACTTTTTCAGTACATTTTTAATACATGTTATTATTATTCTATAGTATATTTTTCATTTTAGTATTTTTTTTTTTATTTATTTTAGTATTTACGGGTTTTTTCCATATTTTTTTTTAGTATTTTTTCAGCGTATTTAATACATATCAATGTTTATTATTGTTATATTATAAAAGTATTTTTTAGTATTTTTATATTACAAAATACTGTGTAACTGTACCATAAAATATTTAAATGACAACAAAAATTAAGGATGTGGGGGTTGGGGGTTATTTTAGTCGCTAAATAACTTATTAATAGATACAATTTCTTAAGCAATTCGATTGGTATTATTTTATTTTGTTGTATTTGTTGTACTTAGATGCCGTGGCAGGCACCTTGATTTGCATTTTTTGGTCGCCGTTGTCCTTGACAGGCGTATGGATGCCACAATTTTCGGGACAAGTTAATTAACTATGCAAATGTCTTATGTCTGCCTTTTATACCCAGGCGACAGAGCGGACCAAAAAATGTGGCAGTTCCTCTTCCTCGCTCTCTCTCTCACGCTCACACTCATACTCGCACTCTGTGTAACTGCGTATCTATGTCTCTGTCTGTTTCTACGCGTATCTCTGTTTGTGTGCCAGCCGTTGTCCTTTGCTGTTGGGCCATGGGAAAAAAGGATTAAGTGGAGTCCTTTTTCTAGGCTTATTTAATTGCTTTTATGCGCGGTAGATAAACAAGTACCCAAAAATATCTAACAAAAAAAGCAGGAAACATACTTTGTCCTTACTTATAGCTACTCTATAAGTTGCAACAATTCTACGCCGCATCGTCCTTTGGCCATGCTGGCCTCAACCTCAACTTAAGCTCGGCGCTTAGCTCTAGCAACGCATAAAATTACAAGTGCACTGTGCAAAAAGAAAATACGTTTATATTTTTACGACTGAAATTAAAATTTAATTAAATTTAAATTTAAAATTTATAAAATTAATAAAATAAGTAAGATAAATAAAAGAAATAAATTGAAAATAAATAAAATAAAAATAAATAAATAAAAAAAAAATAAAAATAAATAAATAAAATACAAATAAATAAAATAAAAATAAAAATAAATAAATTAAATTAAATTAAATAAATAAATAAATACAATAAAAATAAATAAAATAAAAATAAATAAATAAAATATAAATAAATAAAATAAATATAAATAAATAAATAAAATAAAAATAAATAAATAAAATACAAATAAATAAATAAAATAAAAATAAATTAATAAAATAAAAATAAATAAATAAAATTAAATTAAATAAATAAAATAATAATAAATAAATACAATAAAAATAAATAAAATAAAAATAAATAAATAAAATAAAAATAAATTAATAAAATAAAAATAAATAAATAAAATATAAATAAATAAATAAAATAAATAAAAATAAATAAATAAAATTAAATTAAATAAATAAAATAAAAATAAATAAATACAATAAAAATAAATAAAATAAAAATAAATAAATAAAATAAAAATAAATAAATACAATAAAAATAAATAAAGAAAATATAAATAAATAAAATAAAAATAAATAAATAAAATAAAAATAAATAAATAAATACAATAAAAATAAATAAATAAAATATAAATAAATAAATAAAATAAAAATAAATAAATAAAATAAAAAAATAAATAAAATATAAATAAATAAATAAATAAAATAAGATTAAATAAATAAAATATAAATAAATAAATAAAATAAATAAAGTAAATATATACAATACAAATTATTTTAAAAATGTAATAATTAAATAATAAATTAATTTTATAATATTATACAGAAATATTAAACATGTCAAAAGAAATGTAGTATTAAAATAAATGTATATAAATTTTTTTTTAAGTGTACAAAAATGTTTCTTCGCTTGTCTTTGTCTCTGTAGCTTGTCTTTCTCTCTTTGTCTTTGTCGTTGTCTTTGTCTTTGTCTTTGGTTTATGTTATTGTTGCTTTTGTTTGTTACAGCTCTTCATTTTGTGTTGTCACAGCTCATTTGCAAAATTCATAAATAAAAGCGAATGCTAACATTGCAAGTCTGCGCATGGTATGCACGACTACATATATACTTAGTAAAATTATGAAATGACAAAGTTAAATTTCTTGCATACATATGTACGAGTTGTGGCAACTCTTGTTAACCCTTTACTGCAGGGTATTAACTGCGCACTGATTTCACAGATTTTAAGCTTACAAATGCAAATTATAAACTTGCTAAGGGCACAAATGGCAATGGCATCGACAACAACAATAACAGCAATAACAACAACAATAACAAGAACAGCAAGAACAACTTTCGATTGGCATTTCATTATAAACGTGCCATAAATAAACTCGATTTGCTATATCGATTGCCTATCGTTTGATTCTACTGCATACTACGACTACAACTTGGTCTACTTCAACGTCTACGTCTACGTCTACGTCTACATGTACATCTACATCTGCGACTACGTCTATGTCCTTTCATAGCCCACGACTGTTTCCATTCTCCAACTTCTTCTTGATGTATTTTTTTTTTTGTTTTTGTTTTTGTTTTCATTTTTTTTTTTTTTGTTTTTATTTTTGTTGCGCTCCTCCGATGATGCCCGGAGGCAATGCTATCAAGAGCAGGCTGCCCGCTTACGGACACAAATACGGTAGAGCAGTGGCAGTTGGCATGTGGCATGTGGCATGAAGTTTGAGTATAGAGCTAAGAAAAAGTTCGCTGCAAATCTTTTGGCCATAAATAAAGTCCCGACCTCATTGGCCCCATTTTATTACCTTTGAAAAGTTCTTTGGCGCTGACGATGACTCTAACGCTAACGCTGGCAAAGCACAAAAATAAATAAATAAATAAATAAAATAAAATACAAAACACAAACACAAACATAAACACAAATAAAATTTATATAGAGCTAAAGTCGGCAAGTAGCAAGCAGTGAGCACTGAGTAGCAAGCGGCAAGAGGCAAGAGGCATGCAGTGAGCAGCAAATAATTGAGCAGTCCTGCCAAATGCTTTACGAGACTCATAATTCTTTTTTATGTTGAAATTAAATTTAATTTGTCAGCCAAAGGTAATTGCGAAATGCTTCAACTTCAACTTTACAACTTTTACAGCTCATCCTTGTCGCATCCTTAGTCTGTATCACTGACAATATATATATATATATATATATATATATATATATATATATGAGTGTGTGGGTGTCTGTGAGTGTGTGTCTGTGTGTGTGTAGCCCATATTCCCCTATTTCTTAGTCCTCTATTCTCATCTCATCCCTGTCAACGTCAACTGTTTAAAACTTATTCTTGACTTGCTGAAATTAAACTTTTGCGAAAAGTTCTCGAATGCAGGAAACGCAGCCAAAGACAGCCAACATCCAAGACCAAAACCACGCCCCATTGCCAGCATTGCGCTGATTTCCTTTTAATTATCATAATTATGCGTTGAATCGCAATTTCCCCCAACTCGACCCTTGTCCCTTGTCCTTTCTCTTTTCTCTTTTCTACCTTCTCCCTGCTCTAACCGTAAGTCTCCCTTTCAGCCTTATGCCTGGTAATGACAAAAGTCCCTGCCGAACCTCAATTCCGACGCTTACATCCAGAGTGCGAAACTCACTAGACCGGAGATAGAACAAGCTGAAAAACACTTTTTTTTTGGGGTGTGCAATCGTTTCCAATTAGATAACTTTTGCTTGTATTTTCGCTATGAAATTTAACTGTATTTTGTCGCTTAGGTTTCCATTTCCGACTAACGAAATACTTTTCTATATTTCCGTAATTCATTTCCACATAAAGATCGAATCGTTCAATACTTCACATGCGTTGCGTTTCATGATTGATTTTAAATGCAATTTCATTTTTACATTTGAAGTATTATTTTTTTGTTTTATTTTTAGTATTTTTAGTTTAGTATTTTAAATATTTTTTCTTTTCATGTTAAGTCTAAGGATAAAGTTTAAGTATTTTTTTTAAGTATTTAAGTTATTATTATTATTATTATTATTATTATTATTATTTTTGAAGAGAAAACTTTTGTATTGTTTTAGCGCTGAATTTTAAAGTTTTTAGTATTATTTAAGTATTTTTGCAGAACAGTATTTTCAGCAATAGTTTTTTAATTATTTGGTTTTTTTTTTTGTTTTAAATTTTTACTACATTTTTTTTGTATAGTAAAATTCAAAGAAATTTAAATTATTTCAAAATTTTTGCAGAATTGTTCAATATTTTTTTTTTTTTTTAGTATTATTTCCAATGATTTTATGGAAGTATTTTTTACAGTCTTTTTTTTAGTGAAATATGAATTATACTTTTTTTTATACTATATTTCTGCTAATTTATAGCCGAGGGATGAGAGCGAAAGCATTTTTTATAGAACTTTTTCAATATTTATTTTTTTTTTAAGGAAAATTTAAAATATATGAAAAATGCTTTAAATTTTAATTGTTTTTTTTTTTCTAAAAATAATAATGCAATAGAGATGTAATAGAGATAGATATAGTGAGAATGATAGAGACAGTGATTGTTGAGACTGTCGCTGTTGTTGTTGTTATTGTAACCAACAATTAAGAAGATTAACGAGCTAGCGATAAAATGCTGACCAAGACAACAACTAGAACGGCGACCAAGACGAAGACAATGACGATGACGATGACGCTGACGCTAACACTGACGCTGACGCTGACTCTGACGTTGCTGTGAATGAGAGGGAAGAAACAAAACTTGCGAAAAGGATCAATAAATAAAGCAAGGCAATAAATTTCGTATTCAAAGGCAAATGACGATAAGCAGCAATAGCAAAAGCTGCGATAGTTGGCAAATTGCTGCGGGCCATCACTATCGTCATAGACCACTAAGTTTCTACATCTCTCTTTCCAACCATCACTCTACACACACACACATATAGCACATACCATATATCAGTTTGACTTCTCTTCATACTGCTGGGTCGTGCAACGCAATTTCTCCATTCAGTTTCAAACCGTTAGAGCAAATGACACTTGCTTTGAAGTTTGAGTCAGCTCTACAACGTGGCTGAGTTTTAGCCTTTCATTAATAATTGCCGAGCGCACAAGCAAACACTAGCACACAGAGACTAGTGACATCTATTTCGGGCAAGTCGGGGCAGAAGCGGTCACTTTATAAATGATCTGGGACCAAGTCCATCATAATGACATAAGTTTCATGCACGTTTGTATGTCTCTCTCTCTCTCTCTCTATTTCTCTCTCTTTCTCTTTTACATAAACGTTGTGTTTGTGTTTTTGTAAAACTTTGTTCTAGAGTCACACTCTGCTGACCTTCACCCGTTGACCCGTCGCTGACGTTGCGTTCCCGGTTGAGCGAGCGTCGGCTCATCAATGTTGCAAATGATTTGGCTGCAACAGTCGCTTGGGGGCCATTTTGCAGTTGACCCTTGTCATCTGTTTACTCTCTCTCTCTCACACACACATACTCGTTCTAATATCGGTTCGGCACCACATTCCATTGAGCACATTTGTCGGTTGAGAAACATTTTGGAATTTCATCAAACCAATTTATTTATTCATACAACAATAATAAAATAAATAAAACAAAATGACAAAGAAACAAAAAATATAAAATATACAAAATTTGAAAGTTAAAAAATAAAATAATAAAAAATATAAATATAAATATAAAAATAAAAAAGATTTTTTTTTTATTCATTTAAATGTTGAACAACTATCAAAAAAAAAAAAAAAATTATAACATTTAGTTGGAAGTTCATATCAAATATTAAATATTAAAAATCAAGTGTCATACAATTTTATATGCAATATGTCATATGTCATATATATGTTAGCAGCATGTCATATGTTAACTGTTATATATCATATGTTGACATATGTCGCAATACATTTCATAATTTCGAATTGTCATATAACTTTAGTTTGTCATATGCATTTGCTGACATATAAATAGTATATCATATGTCATATGTATGGCAACAAATAATTTTACATAATATTAGAACATGTCACACAGCTAGTAATACAACAAAATATAATAAACTTTATAGTCATTTTATAGCTAACGACTAACGCAATGAATGAAATGAAACTTGTATCAGCAATGTGTCAGACATGTTGCCAGTTACCAGTTGCCAGTTACAGCCTGGCACTGTTTGCCTGTAAATTGACAATAATTCATTAATTTTCGATGCCAATTCTAATTATACATATACATATATGTATATATATCATGGCAATACGGCAATTGACTAAGGCTTGACTCAGGCTTGGCTTCAGTTTCGTTCCGCAACACATTCATGTTGAAATTATGGCACCATCCCCCAAAAAAAAAAAAAATAAAACGAAATTAATTGCTATGTTGGCCCTAGAGTGAAAGAGAGAGGAGAGAGAGAGAGAGACTGTGTGTGTGTGTGTAAACTTGTGCGTGTGTTTCTGTAACTAAATACAGTTATGACTATGTGTGTGTATGTCTAGTGGAATGTGGCATGAAATTGTAAGAGCTGCAGGCACGCAGAATATGCCCCCCCAAAAAAAAAGAAGAAAAGCAACGGCAAAAAAACAGAGGAAAAAATTCACTGAACTGGACACATCATAAATTCTGTCTACACACACACACACACATACAGAGAGAGAGAGAGAGAGAGAGAGAGAGTGAGAGAGTGAGAGAGACAGACAAAGACAGCGCTTAGTGACAGCAATTGTGAATTGTTTGGCATTGTTGTCCACTGTCTGCCGAACACTGTCCACTGTCCACTGTCCAATGTCCACTTATTATGCCCATTGTGTCAGTTTTGCTGTTGCTATTCTGCTGCTGCTTCATTTTTTGCTATTTCTCATGTGCCTTCATTAGCCATTAATGCGACTTGACCAATAAAAAGGTGTGACAATTGTCATGGTCAACAACAACAAAGAAAACAAGAAAAAAAATATAACAGAAAATAATAAAAAAAAAAAAAAAAAACTGTCGACAAAAAATGTGCGCGTAATTTTTATACGTAATGAAGGCAATTTTGGGCGGGGAATTTTTTTTTTGCGCAGTTTTTGCAATTGTTGTTTTTACTGCTGCTGCTGCTGCTGCTGCTGCTAGTGGTAGTAGTAGTTGTAGTATTTGCTAGTTCACTTACTGCATTTGTTGTTGCTGGTATTGCTAGCAAAAGGCTGTTGGCCAGGTGCCAAGTGATGCTGAATGCGTTTACAGCTCATTAAATGCACGTTTTAAATGGCGCGCTCCTGTTCCTGATATCCTTAATGATTGCTCTTGTCGCTGTAGAACCTTGTTGTTGTTCTGCTTGCTCTCCATGTCGATGTTGTTGTCGTTGTCGTTGCTGTCGGTTATGTTTTTCTTCTGTTTGTTGCCTGCGCTGTTGCCTCTACGCTGCTGCTGTTGCCGCTACTACTCTTGCCTCTGCTGCTGTCATTGCTGTTGCTTCTACTGATTTTGCCTCTGCTTTTGGCATTGCTGCTGTCATTACTGCTCTTGCCATTGCTGCTGCTTCTGTCGTTGTTCTTGCTATTCTGCTGCTATTGGGTGTGTATACCCTGTATGAGTTATAAACGGGTATAACTGACACTTGACGTTGCAGACCGCTTATTATTATAGTCTAATATATTTTCTTGTTCAGCATAAAAATTCATGTTGACTTTAGTTTAAGACTTTAGTTAAGTTTTTCATATTAATTTGAAATTTTAGACCAATTCTTCCAGTTAAGAATATATGATAGAGTGGCACGATTTCAATCAAATTTTTCACTCATGTAATATGAGTGACTAAAATTCTGTAAATTCTGCACTTCTATAAGTTTCAATCGCTTAACTTAGCAAACAAATTTTATACTAAATCTAAACATTCGACTGATTATTCCTATGGCAGCTACCATATATAATATGACACTTCGATGCATATAAAATTTAGCTGACATTTTTAATAATCGTTACCTCACTTATAAGTTTCAGCCGGATAGGCTGAAAACCCGAAAATTTTTCGATAGAATTTTTCAACCAATTATTCCTATGGTAACTTCATGATATAGCAGCCCGATTTCTTTGAAATTTGTCTGACATCTTAAATTCGTTAAACAGCTAAATGCTTATTAAAGTTCTGAATGTATAACTGACTGAATAAATTAAATACGCAACCAAAATCTCAATATACGACCAATAATTCCTATGGCAGTCCCATTATATACTGGTCCGATCTGTCTAATATTAGGCTAACTTTTATAATTTGGATAATTTGTTCACTAACTCAAATTCTATTGGTTTTCTCAGGCAGCTATATTATTAGAGGGTCTAATCCGGCGAATTCTGAATATATTTATACATATAAATATAAAGTTTTGGATTATAGGAATTATGTAGATATATCAGCTATTAAATTGAAAGACTAGTTTAGGTTGAAATAGACAATTATTTGCTAATACAAGATTGTAAGAAGACAAAATACCTAAATAAAGTTTGGCTGCTGCAGTTGACAAGATGAAAAGGTGACAAGTATTATTACAACCAGTAGCCATAGGATATAATAATATCATTGAGATTAGAATAATCTTATTTATAATTTTATATATATTTTTAATTTTTTAATTATATAATTCATTATATTTACAGTAATCGATATGTAACCGTCGAGCATACTCAATTCTAGTTTTCTTACATATTTTCTGGTTGCTGTTGCTGTTGCTATTGCTGCACGTGTTGTTTTTGTGCTTTCTTGTTCTTGCTGCCAACTGCGAATTGCGAAAAGTGAGTTGCAAGCTGCAAACTGCAAGCTGCGGTTGCTGTTGTAAATCGATTGCAACGAGCGGAACGCCATTTGCATTGGCATTGAGCTGGAAAACTTATTTTCTTTTTCCTGTCTTTCTTCTTGTTTTTTTTCTTCTGTTTTTGCATTTTATTGTTGTCAAAAGCATTACGACGAAGCTTTTCTCCCTTCAAGAACTTCATTTGCTCTCTCTATTTCTATCTCTATCTTTACCTCTGTCTCTGTCACTAATTCCAACTGGTAACAATATTTCTATCTCACTTTTCTCTTTTTTTTTGGCCCTAATTGAATTCAAAAACATATTTCATCTATTTTATGGCAAGTGCAAATTACATTTGTCCTACAATTCGATATTGTAAGTTATGAAAGTCTTAAGTTTTCTTTATCTATTCGAACAGTAAAAGAAACTTTATAGAATTCTGGCTAATAAAATGGGAAATATTAGGTAGCTCGATATATATATATAGTAATTGCAGATAAAATGCAAATAAATTCAAAAGTAATTTACACTAAAATACCCGGTAACTATAATAAGGACCGACTAGAGAGGGTAGTGGTATTTGCTCAGGATCGAAGTTCTTAGAGGGGCTAAGTATACTCCAAGAAATTCAAGTGAAACATAAGTAGTAGTGTGAAAGATAGCTAATGAAATGGATGTAGGCAGGGATCCCATATTTTTACCCCTGTTACCGACATTTTTTTTGGCATTCCTGCTCATTTGCTGAAAAGTTTCAGTAGAAGATGAGGAAAATGAGGAAATCAATGGATTTTCAGATGGAAGATGGGCGAAAATTAAAAGAAATTTCGTCATTTTCTTATTGCAAAGTCGGATGTCTTGCAGGAAATAGACAATAATGTCAGTCAATAGTTTTGATTTCGATTTCTGGAGGCATGACTAAGATTCAAAAAACAAACTTTATCAGATTGTAAGCAGATTATAACTTTGGAATTTGTAATTCTAACAGTCCCTGAAGTTTAAGGATAGACAATCAATCGATGCAACTGTTAATACTGAGTAAAAATATGTATATACTTTATGGGATCTGTCATGTATTCTTTTTCCTGCTACAAACTCATTATACCCACTGCAAACTATTTTATGCTGGGTATTGGGTATAATGAAAGTTATAAATATACTTAATAAATATATTTTTAATACTTAATATTAAGATACTTAATAAGTTTGTTTATTTAGTGTCTATTTAATACCGAACTCAACTATTTTATGGCTTTGGCCTAGACAAAAACTAAATAGTATTGACAATATGAGTATGCTCGACTAGCACATACTCAGTATGCCTCTAACATGTTTAGTCTCTGCTAGTTAATAATGAAATATATAAGTATTTACTCTTTATATATATTTATATTTAACTTTAAATAGCAAAACCCTGACAGCATATTCGTCTACTGAGTATAAAGAAAACCAAAAAATAAATATATATAAAATACATATATATATATGCTATATATGCGCAATGTACATATGAAAAACAATTTCGCTTTGTTCAAGCAAAAGAAAATCTCAGTTTGCTGCGCACAATAATTTTCTTTATAATTTAACCGTTGTTTTCTCTGACTTTGTGTTGTGGCCAGAAAAAATAAAGCGCAGATGAAAACAATTGAGAAGAAATTCAGTCAACGCAAAGGCAAAGACATAGGCAAAGGCAATGTAGTATGACGAGAAAATACCCTATAATTTAAATAAAGTGAAACAAATGAACAAGAGAATGATGAATGATAAACAAGAAAATATAAATTATATATTAAATATTTATAGTCTATAGTTTGTAGTTTGTAGTTTGTAGTTTGTAGTGCAATAGTCTCTTATAGCTATTCATTATGGCATATGCTGCCTTTGGGCACAGGATATAATTAAGCTGAAGTATCTATCGCAGCTGGGCGGGCACGATATGAGTTTTCTCTGCGGACAATTGAAATGTCGGAAAAACTTATCGCATACAAACACACCCACACACATACGCACACACACACACACACATAGCCGCAGTGAGAATGAAAGAGTCAACAGACAGAGAAAGAGAGTGAGAAAGAGAGTGAAAAAGCGAGATTATAGTTACAGTCAGAACCACAGCCACATCCTGAGGCAACAGCCTGAGGCATTGTGTGCAAAATCCAATTAAATACTCAAACTACGTCTACATCCAAAAGTTGAAGAAACAGCATGGACAGCAGGAGCAGCAGGGGCAGCAATAGTAGAGAAATACATAAAATGTTACGAAGAAGCGACAGAAAATGCAACAATTTTTGTATTTTCACAAAAATTTACTGTTCATTGTTTTTCATATGTGATTTTTGCTCAGTGTACAGTAAAACAGTTTTGTGAATGTTTTCTATGTGCACAAAGACATAAAGAATAAAAGGCTACCGCAACAGCAACAGCAAAATGCTAGGTGTATGCCACAAATGAGAAAAATAGAAATGTCTGAAAATGAGTGTATGAGAGAGAGAGAGAGAGAGAGAGAGAGAGAGTAGCAAACATAGCACAGTGTGCCACACATAATAATAGTCTCTGCATTTGATGTTTATATATATTTTTTTTTAATCTGAAGCTTTTGTAGTTAGAGAAGCTCAACTTTGCTTTTGCCTGTTGTCAACTATTTTTAATAATTACCAACACATACAACTTGCAACATTGTTAACTCATTGCAGTCTGTTCGACTTTTCACTCCTCAAACTAGTTAACACACACTGCACACAACTATGTCCAGTTTGAGCGCAGAGATAACTGAAAGTTGTTTGAAAGAAAATAGCAAAAGAAATGTCAAATTTTCTAACTGCACTTGAACTTGTTTTCTCATTCTCTTTCTCTCTCTCTCTCTCTCTCTCTCTCTCTCTCTCTCTCAGTCTTTGGCACATTCTTTGCAAGACTTGAAGTTTCATATTTCTTTAAGACAATGCAACTGCAGTAAAACTATTTTTCTGCTTTGTTTACTTATCTTTTTTTTTAATTTTTTATTTTAGTTTTTATTTTCTTTTTTTATATTTTCACTTGCTTTTCACTTTTCTTGTCTAACTTTGAAATAATTTCAAGTTAAAATACTTTAGTTTTGGCCAAAAAATTCTGTATAAAAAAATTTGTTTTTTTTTAGCTGAGATTTTTCTGATAAAGCTGCATGATATACAGTATGTGTCAGAGATATATGTATATGGCAATGTCTATAATATAATACTTTAAAACTTATCAGATCAGAAAAAATTTTTAGTTTTTTGCTAGTCTAAATAATAATTTCTTGCAGTGTAGTATAAATCAAGTTCAATGTGGGAAACTTTAAGCGGTCAACAAAATGCAAAAGCCACATAAAGTCGTAAAATGCAATCAGAAGTGTCTCCTATGCGGTTGCATGTATCTGAAAACGTGTATTGTGCAACAACAGCAAAGAAAAAAAAAATAAAAAAAAAAAGAAAAATATCCTTTGTGGCTAGCTGAGTGTCCTTCTGCTTCAGTGCCGTTTATCCAAACACATAGAACATTCTGTTTTATATGTTTCATGCAACATACATACATACGTACATACATATGTATGGCATAAGGGTCGCAGCAGGTATCTGAGTGGCATAAGAAAGCATTCAAAAGCTTATGCCATGACATATTTATCTAAAAGACAAACGAGTTTTACCTTAAGCTTCCTTACAACAACAACAACAAGTACAACAACAACAACTATAAGAACTCTCATATTTTGTCAGCTGCAACTTTATCGGACACTCAAAGAAGAAGAAATTGAAGATAGTTTGTCTATTGATTGGAACGTATGTAGCTAACAAATGTATGTCCACTGTTGCAATTGCTTTGTGGCAAAAGCAAAAGCAAAAGCAAATAACAAACATAATAAATATTCTTGATTAGCTAAACTGAATTCTATGGCATCACGTCATATTTCATATGTGAGAAAGACAAAATGATGTTTGTCTAACGATTTCAATTTGTTTTTTTTTTTTGTTTTTCTTTGTATTTTTCTTAGTGCAACATGTGCATCGAAGCATGTCAAATGTCATTTTATAACTGTCATCAATATTTATTTTTATTTTTTGTTGTAGTATAAATTGACATATTTCTAGTGTCATATGCAGTTATATATTTTTATATGTCAGTATGACAATATTGTTGTAAATGTGCAACGTTTTTTTTTTTTATTTTATTTTATTTTATTTTAAATTTCATCAATTTTTGTTATACATATTTGTATTTTTATTTTCCATGGCCATGAAAGAACGTTAGGAAATGGTTAACATCTGTCATATGTTGCCATATATCTATATGTCAGTAGACAAAATGAGAAAGTGAAAAGTGAATAATATGTCACTGCAATTTTTAATTATATTTCAATTGTATTTTCTAGTGACATATGTATGCTATTGTCATATGTTGCCATATAAATATATGTCAGTATGACAGTATGAATATGTTATTGATTTTTTTTTATTATATTTGAATTGTATTTTTGTATTGTTTGAAATTTGTATTTTAGTATATTCGCATTGAATTTTCATATAGTGCAAATAATTATGATGACGTCATATGTTGACATATATCTATATGACAGTATGACAATAGAAACTTGAATATACATATAATTAATTTGTATTATATTTGAATTGAATTTTCATGTAGTTCAAATACGTATAAAGTTGACATATGCTGCCATATATATGACACATATGTCAGTATGTCAATATAAGCATAAATCTGACAATAGTTCTGTTCACTTTTTATACAAATGTAAATATTTAAAGTATTTAACAAAAAAAAAACTTAACATGAATTGCTGCTGATAAGCTATAGCTATAATATATAGGGTATAATCACGTCATGCATATACTACAAGTATATATTATATATACACAATATTTACATATACTATATACTATATGTATGACAAATTTACACAATATTTTTTTTTTTTTCTTTATATTTATTTTTTGTTTTGTGAAAAACTTTCATATGCATTTTAATGAATTGTTAAACATAAATTTTGATGAAAATTGTTGACACGAGTGTAAACTAAATTCAATATTCAACAAAACGTTGGGTAAAGCAGAAAACTAAAGGAACAAAATGTGAAAAAAACTTTACTATGCTATTTGAAAATAAATGAAATAAGAGACAAGAAGAAATAGAAGCAGAAGCAGAAGCAGAAGAAGAAAAAGAAGAATATGAAGCCGATGCTGAAGTGAAACTGACTATCGCAAGGATTAAATTTAATATGTACTTAAAAATTTTAAGTGTTTGAGGAGGCACTAAAAAATTTTGAGCACAAAATCTCATAATTTACAACCCAGTTGGGGGCCATGTCTGGCGCGTGCAACAACATTTTTCTTTTTTTTTCTTTCATGTTTTTTTTTTGCCGCATACAACA
>JBAMBR010001794.1:0-15412 GCA_037044475.1 Zaprionus obscuricornis
ATTTGTGACTGAGCCACGGTAAAAAAATAAGTAACTGAATGACGTCATTAATAAATGGACGTCGTCACATACAATCCTCACACCTGTATGCACATAAAAGTCGCTGATTAAGATTTTCTAAACCATTACGTGTGTACATGCAGTAAATTAGAATTATTAGTATTAAGCTGAAAATATTAAAAAAGCCAACAACCGGAAATTAGAATTAACTAAAATAATAAAATACAAATTTTTATGTAATTTATTATATTTATAAACATAAATCGATTGACGCTTTCATGAACGGTTCATTCACTGACTGGATCGATCTGTACACCCACACACACAGTTCTAACTCAAGGGTTTACTTTATCCATTCCTTTTTTAGCCTGTGCACTGCTAGTATTTAATTATGAAGTGTAAAACTGAGAATGTGAAATAATTAAAGTTGCCAGTTTCATTATACTCATTGTTGCCTCAATATCCAAAAGCACTGATATTACATTATATATGTATTTAACATGTTTAAGCAAGAACAACATTAATAACCTTAAAATAAAGTATTTCTTAGTGAATTTAGTAATTTAAATAGTTTTGCTAGTTAACTAACAATTATAGTGCAGTTTCATTTCTATTTATATTTTCTATTATTATTTTAACGTTCATTTCCAATATCAGTGTTTTATAAGTTTTAAACATAACACTTAAATATTTCGAAAAAACATTTTTAAAATTCATGAGGCATAATGAAATTAAGTTTCTATCCATAAAACAACTTAGTCTTATTAATTATTTACATAAACATCGTCTTCGTCATGTCGAAGATTTTTTTTTAGCCTTACAGATGCTGCTGGATCCGCTTATAAAGCTTACTAAAGACATTTTTGCGCTTATTCTTAGCTAATCCTAAGATTTTGGAAATTTGTGTTTGGAAGCCAAGAATATGTTTATCGCTGTTGAGTTTTTTTTTAGTTCCGAAACATACAGCAAAAACTAGGTTTCCATATTATTATGAATGGGTAGTGAAAGTTTAATTGTATCTCGCCCACACAATTTTAAAATCGACGTAAAACAGACACACACATTCATACATGGATATTTCGCTGCACGTACCACGAGTATCAAAGAACACGTCTCACGTCCGACACATGTGTTTGAATACATAATTGCATTGAATTCGAATACGGCCAGTTATATATATATATATATGATATCTAATTGAAATAAGGGAAATGGGTATTTTGGATTATTGTGCAAACACGGATAAAAGACAAAATGCATACTATCAACATTATACCCCAAATTAACTTCTGCATTCCGTGAATATATACATAGCTATTATTTTCCCTAATAGAGCACATATTAGTTAAAAAATTGGATAGTGAAAGTCGTTTATTACCGCCAGATATTCAAAAAAGTGCCTATATATTGCAGCACGTATCGTAAAATCTTAAGAACACGTCTCAGGTCAATAGCAAATTGGAATACTTAATTTGTTTCGAATATGGGCACTAAATACTAATAATTTGTATACACTGCAAAAAGTATTGAAATTTTGTGACGGACTTTGGAAGACGTTGAGGATGCAACTAATAAGTTTATAAAACTATAAGCTGATCTAACTCTTTTATAGTAAAGTATCTGCTATAGAGTATATAATATTCGACACGAATTTCTAAACTGTGTTTGTAAGTATGTAAATAAAAAAAAGTATAGTTATTCGATTTATGTGCGTATAGCTAATGCAACGTCAAAGAGTGTACCTCATATAATTCGAGGCTTTCGAGACTTTTTTTCTGTTGGCCGAGCTCATTTTAGTTTTGGTAGCAGTCGCATACATTTCAAATCGCAAGCAATACGCTCGTTGCCTGTTTTCGGTACCCGCAGAGAAGAAATGTGTAGAAAATTTCTAATTTTACAACTTGCAGTCGCGTATACGATATGTGTTAACGCAGTAGAGATATCGTTATCGCAGGATTCATATGCGGATGCTTTACAAAATTCACATAACACTGACTTCGGTATGTTCAGTTAAAAAGTGTTAAATGTTGCTGCTGTTCTTGAAAGAGGATTCCCATGATTTTAATATTCTTAATATTTGATTAGATTCCAATGGAGGCGGAGGCGGCTATCAGTATAAGCCACCATCCACTGACCTAGGCTATTTGCCACCACAGAATGACTTAAGTTATCTACCACCAACCGCACCGCAACCGGCGCCTGCATATGGACCACCCATGACGCCACAATATAATCCATATCCAGCGAGTTATTATAAACCAGCTCCACCATTGCCATATCATTCACATGAGTTCTCGTTTTGGGATAAACTTAAATCAAAAATAAGCCTCTTCACAATTGGCAAATTAGTTTTAAAACTTTTAATATTTAAAAAAATAATTAAATTTATTGGGATAATTTGCTTGTTGCTGGTTTTACCTAAGCTGAAAAATCTTTTCCACGACAACATGGATAATATGAATATAGATGATGATGGCATGAACAGTAAACATGCGGAAACTGATAAGGGTAAGGCTAAATTAATATTATTAAATGATGAAAACAACTGATAATTTTATTTATTTTTAGATAAACTTGAAAATTATATAAATGAGGCCTATGAGTTTATAATGAAATCTATTGAAAACTTTGAATGATGAAAGAGAAATTCCTAAAATTTATAAATTATGACGAAGTTAGTTAAATTTTTATTTGTTGTAAAAGTATTATATATTTATTTAAATTAAATTAATTATTATTATTATTTTTCATTAACGACAATGTACATTTTTATGAAATGTATTCAGTAATTTTAATTTATTGGCTTTTAATACTGAAATATCCTACAAAGTGCTGCTTAATGGGTTTAATAAATATGATTTCGGGTCAACGTTGAAAAATGGCATAATAATTTCAAAAGTTTTGTATTAATCCTGAAAGTTAATTTTTCCATTAGTCATAAAAAAATTGTAATTAAACACAACGTAATTGAGATAAACATGCGATTTTTTATTAATGCAGGTATATTTTAATCAATAAAAACAGGTAAATTTCTTCAAATATTTGACTAGCAGTCCACGTTTCCAACTTGTTGTGCATATGTATTACGTAATATCAACCATATTTATTGAAACTTGACCTTTTCCATTACTATATCAGAATATTCTTTAATAAGCGTGGCTATTTGAAAGGCCTGCGAAAGAAATTATATTATAATAAAAATTATATTAAATAAATTATTTAAATAACAACAAACACTTTGTAGTTGTGAGACTTACTTGGGATGTACTTAATATTACTTTTGATTGTTTCTTTTCTGTGCCAGTAAATATCATTAAAGAGTTTAAATTGGGCGAAAATGATATTAGAGATTCATATTCATGTGAGCATAAAATATTCCTTGAGCGGTGTTCCAATAAGTGTATACCATGTTGATCGACTGCTAGCCATAACATTCTTGGCCAATTTGATGTGAATGTTTGCTAGAAAGAAATGTAATCAATATTAACCTTATTTTAAGATTTTATTATATAAACTAACCATAACATCAAATATTGTTGCACGATGAAGTGGCCAACTTTGTATTAGATTTAAGAATGATTTTTTTGCTTCTATCGGCGACATTCCTTTCAAACTTTGATGATGCATAGCAATTGCACCATGTGGAATATTCGGAACAAATCGTGGTGGTAAACAGTGACTAGCGACTGCTTCATAATCCAATGTACTGCTAGAATAATCACCAAGTTCCAATTGTCCTTGAATGGCAGCTATCATAATTGCTTCCATTTCGGTTATGGGATACCGTTCGCTTCTTAGGCCATGCAACATTTGATGATATAGTAATTCTTTCTCCACTTCATCGCCAAGATTGATAAAAGTATCACAAAACAAATGTTTTTTAAATAAAAACACATAATGACTTGTCTGTAAAAAGGTAAAAGTGAAAGTTTTTTTTTTTACCGTCAACGTTGAAGATATTTGCTTACTAACCTGATTCTGGCTATCTTTTTTGGATGCAGTGCGATATCTCTCCCATTTTGCCATTACGTCACACACTTTCTCTTCGGCTGAGAGACTTCTTTCTGTATTTGCGAGCACTTCATATAGTGCATACCCTTGAGATTTTTCTTGTAGACCAATTGTTTTCTTTATGATCTCAATAACATCATTGGCAGTTGAGCTGGACTGAAATTCAAATGAATAGTACTGTCCGTCCATGAAATAGATTCTTGAATAACAAGGTCGACGATTTGTTGTGCAGAGTATCTCTTCGCAACTTGGTGTCCATTGCCGACGCCTTGTTCCTTGGGTTCGGAAGAAACACTATTTGAGGAAACAAAATCGTTTGAATAAAGAAAATATATAATTCGAATTCAATTACTTTTTCAGCAAATCGGGCATATTTGCCCTCTTCGGATATATAATCACTGGCGCATCTCTTTAGATGTGCCAATAAATATTTTCGAATAGCTTTAGTGGAAGGCAAAATAACACTACAAGCAACGGATAACAACGCCCAATGTCTTAAGTTAACTCTAGAGTTGGCGTCTGGATGATCCGTTGTTTGTTTTATCAATTGAAGATATAGTTCATTTAACAATGAGTCCTTTCGCATACATTTATCCATAATGCTTTGAACGATTCGTATATGCTCATCCTCTGCACGTTTTATTGTTTCTCCTGTAGTTAATAATATATATATAATTTTAATGTATAATTTAATTTAAATTTAAAGCTCAGTGAATTTACCTGATGTTCCAAGTCCCGAAAATTGTAGGATTGAGTCAAAAATCTGTATCATTATGGCTTCATCTTGATCGGGTAATGCACTTAAACAAAATGGTATTTGCTGTTTACTAAATGCCCAAAATGAGTGTGAAAATCCTTTATATATTTCGCCATGATCTTGTATATTACTTCGCTGTTCTGCTCTTAATTTTTCTATTCGATGTCTCGATAGACGCCTCAAGGTATTCCTTAAGAATCCGCCCGATTCTTGTGGTTTCCGTACAACACTCAAATCGATTAACTGTCTGCGGCATATAATAACATTTTGATATAATCTGGTTCTATCCTCAGCGGTTATTCCCTTTCCTCGCTTGCAAACATCAAAATTATTTAAAATCCAATTTGATAGCATTGGATAATATGAAATAATTAATGAGCCAATTTCATTTTTCTGCTCCGTTTCAAAGACAAAACATTTTTGTAAGTCAAACAAATGGTTCCCATCCTTTAAAGCTTTAGGAAGCTGTTGCGAGTTTCGACTAAGTGAAAGTGTAATGAAACTATCACTTGGATGTACCATTATTGATTCGATATCAGTAAATTTAAATTGATATATAATAAGTTTGTCTTCTGGTTGAATGAACAAGATTCCTTCACAATTAATACCCAAAATAATATTGTTTACATAATTCCAATAACCCTTATAAATAACATTAAACATTGTCGTGCCATAGAGTGGATATTGCATGACACAACTGAGATATAGAACTTTAGCAGTCAGCTCATTTCTTGACGATCCATATTGTCGATGTGCTTGAGCCAGAATGGGAATCCAAAATTGTTGTTCTCGTGTTTTCGAAATGCGATGTGGTAGAAAACTATTTATGTCACAATAATATTCTGGTTTTGGCTGATTGGAAGGATCACCTAATGCTACTTGAGCTTGCAGTCCAGCCAATTGCAGTGCAACTTTCTCACTAACAGGAAATTCATCACACTGCATAAAGTGTATAAATTAATAACTGAATTATTATTTATTGGTATGGTAATCTTACCTTTACAACGCTATAAACTGCTTGAGCATACAACATTCCGACTTCGACTGGATCTTGAGATAATTCTCTGGTTGGCTTGAAGAGACGCTTTTTAAAAACAAAACGATTTTCACCATACGTTGCACCATTTGACACTCTTTTATAACTAAAACATGAGGTTTGTTTGCATTCCCACGCAGAGATAACATCATATAAATATTCAAATGCTTTGATATGCTCTTCACCGTCTGGACGGGATTGAAAAATAGCCCAACCCTCAATTGAAGCCAGATTTAGTTTGTCAGCAAGTTTTTGCACTGCATCATTGGCTGTATCAGTTGGATGCACATCAATAGCTTTTGTGCGAGAGTCTAAAAAGAAAAATCTACAAACAATTGTGCCAAGACGACGCATTGCCTAAAAAAAAATTTAATGACATTTTATTTGATTTTTATCATTTTATTGAAAAAATTACGTCTTTCAATTACTTACAGCAACTTCAACACTTGATGGTGGTTGTAATCTTGTTGAAACATTGGTACATTTACAATTATCAAAACACCAATGAGCATATTGCTTAAGTTTTCCTTCAAGATGATCCAAATTATTTTTTAAAAATGATACATAAAACCTAAAACGATACAAAAATATATGTGTACGTTTTTAGTATTAGAATATAATCTATCATCTTTAAGCAATCAAAAATATAGTTAACATAATTACCTAAATAATAATTTACTTGGTTGAAACGCAACAATAATGAGACACATTAAAAGCCACAATCGATCAGTCCATTCCGCATTGGGATTCTTTGTCATTTGCCTAACACATTGAACAAATATTTCATCACGTAATTCTTCTCTTTCTATACCTAAGCCTATAATGTATTGAATACTTTGAAGTTCACGTTCAGCGTTATGGTCACCACGCATATATTTACACAGCTCCTGAAAATGTTTATCAAATTATTAGGTTATTTTATGTTTAGCCCTTCAAAACTTTACACTTTACTCACACGAAATATATTGCACGATAATACGATATTTTCTGGATCATACATATGAATGTGTGAAGTTGGAATTTTTTCAGATTTAGTAAAAATAATCATTTCATGTTTTGGCATAATGTCCATGACTTTTTTACGGGTCAATGTTGAAATTATTGTACCGTCAACTAAACGTTCATGTTCGTTAAAGAAATTTTTAGCAAAATCTAAGATATTATATGATGCATCGTTTATAGTTTCGACTTTGTTCATTTCTTGTATTTTTTTCTCCACTCTCATTTTACGTCTTTGCTCTCGATCACTGTGTGAAATAACTGTTGTAGTAGCTAATCCACTTTCGTTTCTGTTCTCAATGTTTGCTTTCACAATTTTGGGTTCTTCAACAGTTTCAGGTTTCTTTAGTACTGTTAGTGTCAGAGCTTCATATATGGGCTCCGGGTATGTTTTTGGAGTGTGTCTTTTAATATGTGACTTTGGAGGTTCTGGTGATGTAATTACAGGTTCAGGTGGCACTACAACCTCTGGAGTACCCTGTTTCTCTTGTTGGACAACAGGAACTTCTGTTTCTTTTTGAGCACAATTTATTATCTAAAATAGAAATATTTATATTAAATAATATCTTCAACTAATGTAGATTATCATCTGGAATCTTACTTCATTATCTAGATCCAAAACTAAATCAGTCATTTTATCATTTATCTCTTCAAATATTGCATTATGTGGTGTTGTTGTGCCATCAGTTAAGAATGCAAACAAATTATCTAAGTCAACGGAATCTAAATTATCTGAATTTTTGTCATCTGGGGAAACCGCCTCTGGTGCAGTTACCCGCGTCACTGTATTATTTCGCGATGTGTTCAGATGTTCCGCCATATGTGCCAGAGCATTCATTTCATTTTCCACTAATCTAAAATATATAAAATTCAAATAATTAATAATATGTATAAAACGTAAACCAAAAAATTATTAGTAAATTATTGATTTTACTTACCTTTCGCATTCCTCGATAGACTTATTATCTGCTTCTGAAGTTTCATTTAGAGTTTTTTCACGTTTTTTCATTTCTTCATCAACCCGACGCATTTCACGCAAAGCAGTTGCAACCTATAATAAAAAAAAAAAAAAAAATTTTGAATAAATAATTTTAATTTTAAAACAATTTAATTAATTTTTAATAAAATATTTAATTAATTGCGTACCTCTCTTGCGAAAACTCCACGTAAGCGACTTTGAATTATTATAGCACTTCGTCGTTTCTTTAAAAAGAGTATCCTTAGTTTCCAACCTCTATATGCATGTTGTATAATTAATATTGCATTTCTTTTACGTAGATAATTCTTTCTGCATATATAACATCTCCAATTTTTCTGTATAATAATCGAACTTGCCCCTATTTTGTGTTTTCTTATATCCTCCAATGGTTCATGTGCAGAGCTACGTAAGAATATTTTTGTTTTACCAACTTGCCATTCAGTTTCGACAACCTTAAGTTCTTGCATTACAAGTAAAATATCATTTCTAGTGCTTGAGTATGACTTATTTTCAATTAAACACTTATATCTTAAGAGAAAGTCTTCAAAGCTAAGATGTATAGGGAAACCTTCTCTTCGTATTCTTATTATATCTAATATTCCTAGATATTGCAGTTGATCAAGAACAAATGAATCATTGTAATCATTGGCTTGTTTAATAGAATTCGGTTTAATACACCGAACATACCTGTAAAACATAAGGATTTCATTAAATTTAAATAAATAAAGAAGTTATCACTTAATTACTTACCATAATTTGGTATTTTGCAAAACTTCAATTAGAGATAATAGTTGATGTCGAAAATGATCACTTATTGTTAACTTTGTTTTACTTGTTCCACGTTGAATTGTTGATGTATTTTGAATTAAATTAGAGCACATAGTTTCCTAAATTTAACATATACAGATATATTATAAAATTAAGTTAAAATTTCATATTACAATTATTTATTCTTAACACTATAAACGTACCTGATGCTTAAAGAGATCACTAAAAAATTCATGTTTGCTACGAGTCAACAAATCAAATAATATATCTTGATGAACATCACGATTCTTATCAACAAATCCATCAACAGCATAAATAACTTTCCCAGCGTAGTGCTTAATACCAAATTCAGTTTCCCAATGCCGACGATCTGTACCTTTTATATACATTGGATTATATTCAAATTCTGTATGCAGATTATTCAAATATGCTGAATCGGATCCTTTTGGCATATGGCATTGTTCTGTTAGCAGCTTAAATACACATCTGGGTGGTTTTTCAATGAGCTCAAGACATAAAGAATTATCTGTAAACTCAACATGTGTGTAGTTTATCTCTTCTTGTTTGTACTGCAAAAGAAAACAAAAGGATAAAATAATTTATTGTATGACTATAAAAAAATATATTTCTTTGTACTTACAATACTTTGCTCTAATGAAAAGACATAATGATTAAAGAATTTGTGTAACTTTTCGTTAGTATAGTTAATACAAAGTTGCTCAAAAGAATTTTTGGTAAAATTCTCAAAGCCAAATATATCAAGAACTCCCAAAAACGTTTTACTCTCATTTCCAGGGTTTGTGCAGCTGTTGATTTTATTGACAAGCCATGTAAAAACTTTAGAGTATAGAGCTTTAGCCATTGCATGTCGATTTTCTCTGGCCTGAAAACGAATACAATTATAAAAACATTCGCAATATACTAGATGTAAAACACTAACCTCATGTAATTTCAATGGTATTTCGGTAATATTTCCACGAACATTGATTTGACGATGCAAAAAGACTTTCATGAGCTCAGCTGTTGTTAGACCCAAAAGATTTGATAATATGTCGACAATTTCTTTATCAGAATTAGATATATTACATCCTTCTCCATCGATATCCATAAATTCAATATTTCCTATCCATAAGATTGCACTTAATACTCTAAAAATGTTATCTATATCCGATTGTGGTATTTGTAATACGGTAAATGCCATAGTTAATTCATTAAATTTATTTGATTCTATATTTATATCTGTTGCGATATCGTCAGTTGTATTCAAATACTTAAAAAATTCTGGTGGCCTTAAGTATAATCTTTCGGCTATTTCATTATTTGTTTGGCCTTGTGCAACCAATTGATATAAAACATGATAATTTCGTTCGCCAGGACTTTGAAATGTTATTCTCGATCGTTCAAGTAAATAATCCTGTATAACACAACCTTTGATACTATGATTATCATCGAAACAGATTTGCATAAATTTTCCAAATCGTGAACTGTTATCATTACGAATTGTTTTCGCATTACCTAGAAAGTTTATTTAAAAAGAGTAAATACATTAATTGTTCAGAGTTGAAATTATATTTACCGAAAGCTTCTAAAATTGTATGAGCTTCCAAGATTTGCTGTTGAATCCAAGTCGATACATCGGATGTAATCGAACATAAATATTGTAGAATTAGTTTTGTTGACTCTGTTTTACCAGCTCCAGATTCTCCAGATATTAAACATGACTAAAAATAAATATATATAGAGTATAAATAGAGTATTTTTTACTTAATTATTCTCTTCTCTATTCATTACCTGATTAATGCTATCTTCAACAATACTTCTGTATGCAGCTTCAGCTAAAGCAAACACATGAGGACTTAATGCTCCCATTTTGGCAGTGTGATATTTCTGAACATGATCCTAAAATATATGTTAATAAAAATAATATTTATAAAGAAAAACAGTTAAGCTATAAAACAATTTGTTTATATTAGTATAATAATTTATATAGTATAGTAGTACAAACAATTTTGTTTATTTATTGTTTCTCCTGTACATATCACGTTACGACACACAAACATCTATAAATATGAGTAAGAGTATATAATATGATACCTAACTTACCTTATTAAAAATATTTATCGTTTTATATGGATTAACAGCAATCAATATTGATCCGCAGTAAGTCTAAGTTCAAACAATGTAGAAATAAACCAACTTTATGGGTCTCGTTTTGTTTATACATATTTAAGATAATAATAATAAATATAGGAATAAAATCAATAATTAAAAAAGGATTGTCTTCAACATGCCTTGCTGTAATAACATATATGCTAGATATATTATTGTTAAATATATTATTAATAATATCTAGAAATTATTAAAAAGGATACATATATAATGTCTTTTGTATAACGAAGTTTCAGATTGCTATTGATTCCATTTTCATCTATTTCCGGTATGGACGTCATATCCGCGACGTCCATATTTGGTGTAATCGCCATTGTTTCTACAAATAAATATATATATAAATTATTTCTTGTTAACGACATAATATTAATATTAGGAGATTACGCATTAAATGCGTATTTACAGATCGTAGTGTATTATTATGAATTTGAAGCAAATAAATCTAAAATTGAAGTGTCTTTAAAATATGTTAGATTCAAATGGATTGCCATATACTGTGCATATATAATCTTATCAACATGAATGAACTGACTGACTAAATAAGCTAACGGTAATATTATCAATGGTAAGTAAGGATATCTAGTGCGATGATACAAGTGCGATTACAAAGCACGGTATGGTAAAGTCATGTCTGTACCATTGTTATTGACTGGTGGAGTCGGGTGATGAGAGTAAAATACTCTTAAAAAAATTTACCTCAAACTTAAAGCCGAAGTACAGTCATTCGTTAACGAAATTCTGGATTGCTGTTGACCTCCACAGTCAGTCTATGTTGCAGCATATCTTAACCTATATATCTTAGATAATTGAGAAAAACTTCTACAATCTATAATACTTACTGATCAGCAAAATAGAAAATGTTCTCAAAATTTCCTTTATTAAATATCAAAGCCAAGGTAATAACTAATACATTTTTTTTAAGAATTGACTTATGCAAAACATAAGTTTATGACGATTAATTCTCCTAACACTCATACAACAGAAGGTCAACAAGGGCAACTAATATAAAAAATAAAATTAATTAGATTATGTAAGAAATGCAGCACAATTTGCTACTTCAGGAAACTTATATATGACGAATCGAAATTAAAAAGAAAATATAATAGATTAAACTAAGCAACAATAGAAAAACAAGGAACTTTTTAAAAAGAAATTATGCATATTTATAAGTTGTTATTAATAATAATTTATTTGTAATATATTATACAAAGTTTATTAACAAATAGGAAATAAGCGAATACTTAAACACACAGAATTCCATCTATGAAGAAATAAGAGAAGAAAGACTTGCATCACATTGAATTCAAGTCTTTCTTCTTTTATTTCTTTATAGATGGAATTCTGTGTGTATTTTAAGTATTCGTTTATTTCCTATTTGTTAATAAACTTTGTATAATATATTACAAATAAATTATTATTAATAACAACTTATAAATATGCATAATTTCTTTTATAAAAAGTTCCTTGTTTTTCTATTGTTGCTTAGTTTAATCTATTATATTTTTCTTTTTTAATTTCGATTCGTCATATATAAGTTTCCTGAAGTAGCAAATTGTGCTGCATTTCTTACGATAATCTAATTAATTTTATTTTTTATATTAGTTGCCCTTGTTGACCTTCTGTTGTATGAGTGTTAGGAGAATTAATCGTCATAAACTTATGTTTTGCATAAGTCAATTCTTAAAAAAAAATGTATTAGTTATTACCTTGGCTTTGATATTTAATAAAGGAAATTTTGAGAACATTTTCTATTTCGCTGATCAGTAAGTATTATAGATTGTAGAAGTTTTTCTCCATTATCTAAGATATATAGGTTAAGATATGCTGCAACATAGACTGACTGTGGAGGTCAACAGCAATCCAGAATTTCGTTATCGAATGACTGTACTTCGGCTTTAAGTTTGAGGTAAATTTTTTTAAGAGTGTTTTACTCTCATCACCCGACTCCACCAGTCAATAACAATGGTACAGACATGACTTTACCATACCGTGCTTTGTAATCGCACTTGTATCATCGCACTAGATATCCTTACTTACCATTGATAATATTACCGTTAGCTTATTTAGTCAGTCAGTTCATTCATGTTGATAAGATTATATATGCACAGTATATGGCAATCCATTTGAATCTAACATATTTTAAAGACACTTCAATTTTAGATTTATTTGCTTCAAATTCATAATAATACACTACGATCTGTAAATACGCATTTAATGCGTAATCTCCTAATATTAATATTATGTCGTTAACAAGAAATAATTTATATATATATTTATTTGTAGAAACAATGGCGATTACACCAAATATGGACGTCGCGGATATGACGTCCATACCGGAAATAGATGAAAATGGAATCAATAGCAATCTGAAACTTCGTTATACAAAAGACATTATATATGTATCCTTTTTAATAATTTCTAGATATTATTAATAATATATTTAACAATAATATATCTAGCATATATGTTATTACAGCAAGGCATGTTGAAGACAATCCTTTTTTAATTATTGATTTTATTCCTATATTTATTATTATTATCTTAATTATAAACAAAACGAGACCCATAAAGTTGGTTTATTTCTACATTGTTTGAACTTAGACTTACTGCGGATCAATATTGATTGCTGTTAATCCATATAAAACGATAAATATTTTTAATAAGGTAAGTTAGGTATCATATTATATACTCTTACTCATACTTATAGATGTTTGTGTGTCGTAACGTGATATGTACAGGAGAAACAATAAATAAACAAAATTGTTAGTACTACTATACTATATAAATTACTATACTAATATAAACAAATTGTTTTATAACTTAACTGCTTTTTAATATAAATACATGTTTATTTATTAATTATTTATATTTTAGGATCATGTTCAGAAATATCACACTGCCAAAATGGGAGCATTAAGCCCTCATGTGTTTGCTTTAGCTGAAGCTGCATATAGAAGTATTGTTGAAGATAGCATTAATCAGGTAATGAATAGAGAGGATAATAATTAAGTAAAAAATTCTCTATTTATACTCTATATATATTTATTGTTACATGGCTTGTCAATAAAATCAACAGCTGCACAAACCCTGGAAATGAGAGTAAAACGTTTTTGGGAGTTCTTGATATATTTGGCTTTGAGAATTTTACCAAAAATTCTTTTGAGCAACTTTGTATTAACTATACTAACGAAAAGTTACACAAATTCTTTAATCATTATGTCTTTTCATTAGAGCAAAGTATTGTAAGTACAAAGAAATATATTTTTTTATAGTCATACAATAAATTATTTTATCCTTTTGTTTTCTTTTGCAGTACAAACAAGAAGAGATAAATTACACACATGTTGAGTTTACAGATAATTCTTTATGTCTTGAGCTCATTGAAAAACCACCCAGATGTGTATTTAAGCTGCTAACAGAACAATGCCATATGCCAAAAGGATCCGATTCAGCATATTTGAATAATCTGCATACAGAATTTGAATATAATCCAATGTATATAAAAGGTACAGATCGTCGGCATTGGGAAACTGAATTTGGTATTAAGCACTACGCTGGGAAAGTTATTTATGCTGTTGATGGATTTGTTGATAAGAATCGTGATGTTCATCAAGATATATTATTTGATTTGTTGACTCGTAGCAAACATGAATTTTTTAGTGATCTCTTTAAGCATCAGGTACGTTTATAGTGTTAAGAATAAATATGTAATATGAAATTTTAACTAAATTTTATAATATATCTGTATATGTTAAATTTAGGAAACTATGTGTTCTAATTTAATTCAAAATACATCAACCATTCAACGTGGAACAAGTAAAACAAAGTTAACAATAAGTGATCATTTTCGACATCAACTATTATCTCTAATTGAAGTTTTGCAAAATACCAAATTATGGTAAGTAATTAAGTGACAACTTCTTTATTTATTTAAATTTAATGAAATCCTTATGTTTTACAGGTATGTTCGGTGTATTAAACCGAATTCTATTAAACAAGCCAATGATTACAATGATTCATTTGTTCTTGATCAACTGCAATATCTAGGAATATTAGATATAATAAGAATACGAAGAGAAGGTTTCCCTATACATCTTAGCTTTGAAGACTTTCTCTTAAGATATAAGTGTTTAATTGAAAATAAGTCATACTCAAGCACAAGAAATGATATTTTACTAGTATTGAAAGAACTTAAGGTAGTTGAAACTGAATGGCAAGTTGGTAAAACAAAAATATTCTTACGTAGCTCTGCACATGAACCATTGGAGGATATAAGAAAACACAAAATAGGGGCAAGTTCGATTATTATACAGAAAAATTGGAGATGTTATATATGCAGAAAGAATTATCTACGTAAAAGAAATGCAATATTAATTATACAACATGCATATAGAGGTTGGAAACTAAGGATACTCTTTTTGAAGAAACGACGAAGTGCTATAATAATTCAAAGTCGCTTACGTGGAGTTTTCGCAAGAGAAGTACGGAATTAATTAAATATTTTATTACAAATTAATTAAATTATTTGAAAATTAAAATTATTAATCAGAAAATTATTTTCTATTTTTATTATAGGTTGCAACTGCTTTGCGTGAAATGCGTCGGGTTGATGAAGAAATGAAAAAACGTGAAAAAACTCTAAATGAAACTTCAGAAGCAGATAATAAGTCTATCGAGGAATGCGAAAGGTAAG
>JBAMBR010001795.1:0-14345 GCA_037044475.1 Zaprionus obscuricornis
AATTCCTTTTGAGCGCATGGTCAAATGATTTTCAGCTATTCTTTTAATGTTATATTCCAGAGTCCAACGTCTCACTCTTTGCATGCTTGATCTTTTTGCTACTGCTGCTATGCTAAGCGCAACGCCTCAAGTTATGCAGCAAGTTTTCGTGGTTTTCAATGTTATTGCCAAGAGAGCAGAGAGAGAGAGAGAGAGAGTGAAACGTAAACGAAACAAACAAATAGCCCAGAGGGAGTCCTTTTGAGTTCTGTGCCTCCACAAACTGCAGTACAGTTTAGTAACGTATAAACTTTAATGGCCATGTTCATAATAATAAAATTTCATTAAATTACCCAGACAAAAAAACTGAGAAACGGGTCTCAAAATTTCCTCCTGATACACTCACTCAAAAAAAAAAAAATCTTGAAAGAAAATTAAGATAAGTTGCCAAAAAAAAAAAAAAAACGTGGGCGATGGTCATTTGAGAGAAGCTTGTCGATGCCAAGTTTTGTGCTCTACACTGCTCTTGACTCTTGCTGCTGCTGCTGCTGCTAGTCACGAAGCAGAAACAATTCAATTACGCTGCAAAATGTGTAACAATCTAACTACATAGCTTTCTGTATACATTTACTTGTATTTATGTATGTGTGTGTGTGTGTGTGTGTGTGTGTATGTTGAACGTGTAATAAAGTTTCATTTTATAGACCTGCCAGCACTTGCGGGCAACAATTGGCGACGCCGGACGCCGCAGCCGTAGCCTTCCGAGGCGTAGCTCGTAGCGCATCGCAGCTAACCTCGAGGCATAACTCTGTGCACATGAGCATGTTCCTCTTGTTGTCATTGTTGTTGTTGTTGTTGCTCTTTACTGTTGATGTGCTTGTGCATTTTGCACGCGTTTTCCAACAAGTTTAGCAGTAGAAAATTGAAAGCATTGCTGCGGTCAGTGTCTTTGTCGGTTTTTCTGGTCCAGCAGAAATTCTTTAGAATTACTTTTTCAGTTCGATGGTCTTCGCTTCTTCTTGTTGTTATTGTTGTTGCTGTCGTTGCAGTTGTTGCAACTGTCCGAAAAGGCGCACTAAACACTAAATAAAATTTCAGTTTTCAACTGCGTACGCACACACACACAGCGAGAGAGACACGCACACGTTGGCACATTCGTAACACTCTTATATGCATCATCAAGGGGGAATGCCGCAATGTCCTTGGGCTACACTACAATTCGTATGTGCAGGCTGCATTCTGTCGGCACGCCTCCTGCTTCTTTGCCAGCCTGCTGCTTGCTGCCTTCTTCTTTCAACTCACTGTCATGTTGCACTGTGTGACTCTGCCATATTGAACGAAGATTTATTGCAGTGCCAGTGTGTCCAAGTGGAAATAAATCAAATAATTTTCCATGTGGAAAAATTTTCAAGCACAGAGGAAACAAAAAAAAAAAAAAAAATTAAAAACAAACAAATATAAAATACAAAAACATACAAAAAAATGTTGAAAAATATAAACCCAAAAGTCAAGTGAGCCGCAAGTTCTGGCCGAAAACGGGTGCAAGCAGCTGGTCGTAAGGCTCATTGTGTAATTTACTCATTATGTAAGCATAAGTCGCGCATGTGTGTGTATGTGTGTGTGTATGTGTATGTGTTACTTGTGCTCGCTAGTATGAAAAAGTGCAGTCTCGACGTCCTGACATACTGGCAGCCAAGCAGCCTGGTAGCCTGGTTGCTTGGTTGCTTGGTTTGCTTGGTTGCCTGTTAGCTGAGCGTCGCACTGTTTGCTCATTTTAAGTACACATAAAAATAAAAACCACAACAACAGCAACAACAATAACAGCAGCAGCAGCAACAGCAACAACAACAACAACAACATCAGCAAGACGAGAGTCATTTAGTGTTTGGCCTCCGCTTGCATATGCTAAAATCATTCTTTGGCCAAAAGGCAGGTCGTTCGCTTCAGTCTCTGAACTTTACTACTCATGCCGTTGTATATATTTTTTTATATTAGCGCACATTGCGCATACGCTCCATGCACCCTTGCCACATTACCTAACTGTCATTGTCCAGAAATTAACGAAAATATATGTATGCTAGACTATGCGTGTCTCTCTCTCTCTCTCTCTCTCTCTTTCCCTCTGTACACGTACATGCACTCAACTCGCACATGCAAACACTCAACGAAACGATGCAGCAAGTTTTCAACTCTGACCGAAACACTAAAATAAAAAAAAAACGAAAAAAAAAAAAACTTTTGCATTTCCTCGTACTAATGTATGTTAATTACAGGGGGATTTTCCATGCAGAGGATTTGCATTTTAATTTATGCACCGAAAAATTTGCGTTTTCTTTTTTTTCACTCAAAAAATAAAAATAAAAACACAGCAACAACAGGAAAACAGGCCAAAGTAACTGGAAAGAAAACAAAACGAAAACGAAAATGACCAAAAAAAAAAAAAACAACAACAAAAAAAAATGGAATAATGCCTCAAATGAGAACTTACAGGGGCGCAATCATCTGTATATAAGAGTGTGCATCTGTGTGTGTGTGTCTGTGTGTGTTTGTGAGTGAGAGTGTATATTGAGGTACTTCATTTTATAGCGTTCACGTAGAGAAGCCTCGAAACAGCAAAGGAAACTGACTTGAATAAAATATATGATATATATATGTATATATATATATATATAGCTGAAGTACTGCAAATACTTAAGTCTTAGCTGAAAATAACTTTAGTGCACAGCAATTAGTATAAAGCATTATTATTTTTTATTTTATTTTTTAATTAGTTGCTTAATTACTCTTATATTGCACTTATAAGAAAAGTGCAAAAATACATAATTATAACTATTAAAAAATATAAAAAAAAAAAATATAAATATTTTAAAAATAATTTTCACAAATAAATTATTATAATTTGTTAATAAATTTATTATTAAATATAATATAAAATAAATATAATTATAAATGAAATGCGAAAAAGAAAAGTTTATCTTCTTACACATATTTTACTATATGAAATTTATGAAATTCTTTTAGCTAAACATAACATTGAACTTATACAAATGCTTTGATCTTTGATCTTAGCTGAAAATAACTTTAGTGCACAGTAATTAGTATAAAGCATTATTATTTTTTATTTTATTTTTTTAATTAGTTGCTTAATTACTCATTGCTTATAAGAAAAGTGCAAAAATACATAATTATAACTATTAAAAAATATAAAAAAAAATAATATAAATATTTTAAATATAATTTTCACAAATAAATTATCTATAATTTGTTAATAAATTTATTATTAAATATAATATAAAATAAATATAATTATAAGTGAATGCTAAAAAGAAAATTTATTTCTTATACATATTTACTTGGGAAATTTACTGGATTACTTGATAGCTAACATACCCTTATTGAATAATATATAACTATACTATATGAATAATATATGAAGATCAAAGATCAAAGCATTTGTATAAGTTCAATGTTATGTTTAGCTAAAGGAATTTCATAAATTTCATATAGTAAAATATGTGTAAGAAGATAAACTTTTCTTTTTCGCATTTCATTTATAATTATATTTATTTTATATTATATTTAATAATAAATTTATTAACAAATTATAATAATTTATTTGTGAAAATTATTTTTAAAATATTTATATTTTTTTTTTTTATATTTTTTAATAGTTATAATTATGTATTTTTGCACTTTTCTTATAAGCAATGAGTAATTAAGCAACTAATTAAAAAAATAAAATAAAAAATAATAATGCTTTACACTAATTATTGTGCACTAAAGTTATTTTCAGCTAAGATCAAAGATCAAAGCATTTGTATAAGTTCAATGTTATGTTTAGCTAAAAGAATTTCATAAATTTCATATAGTAAAATATGTGTAAGAAGATAAACTTTTCTTTTTCGCATTTCATTTATAATTATATTTATTTTATATTATATTTAATAATAAATTTATTAACAAATTATAATAATTTATTTGTGAAAATTATTTTTAAAATATTTATATTTTTTTTTTTATATTTTTTAATAGTTATAATTATGTATTTTTGCACTTTTCTAATAAGTGTAATATAAGAGTAATTAAGCAACTAATTAAAAAATAAAATAAAAAATAATAATGCTTTATACTAATTGCTGTGCACTAAGGATATTTTCAGCTAAGACTTAAGTATTTGCAGTACTTCAGCTATATATATATATATATATACATATATATATCATATATTTTATTCAAGTCAGTTTCCTTTGCTGTTTCGAGGCTTCTCTACGTGAACGCTATAAAATGAAGTACCTCAATATACACTCTCACTCACAAACACACACAGACACACACACACAGATGCACACTCTTATATACAGATGATTGCGCCCCTGTAAGTTCTCATTTGAGGCATTATTCCATTTTTTTTTTGTTTTTTTTTTTTTTTGGTCATTTTCGTTTTCGTTTTGTTTTCTTTCCAGTTACTTTGGCCTGTTTTCCTGTTGTTGCTGTGTTTTTATTTTTATGTTGGGTTGAATGAAAAAAAAGAAAACGCAAATTTTTCGGTGCATAAATTAAAATGCAAATCCTCTGCATGGAAAATCCCCCTGTAATTAACATACATTAGTACGAGGAAATGCAAAAGTTTTTTTTTTTTTGTTTTTTTTTTATTTTAGTGTTTCGGTCAGAGTTGAAAACTTGCTGCATCGTTTCGTTGAGTGCATATACATATACAGAGTGTAAGAGGGAAAGAGAGAGAGAGAGAGAGAGAGAGACACGCATAGTCTAGCATACATATATTTTCGTTAATTTCTGGACAATGACAGTTAGGTAATGTGGCAAGGGTGCATGGAGCGTATGCGCAATGTGCGCTAATATAAAAAAATATATACAACGGCATGAGTAGTAAAGTTCAGAGACTGAAGCGAACGACCTGCCTTTTGGCCAAAGAATGATTTTAGCATATACAAGCGGAGGCCAAACACTAAATGACTCTCGTCTTGCTGATGTTGTTGTTGTTGTTGTTGTTGTTGCTGCTGCTGTTATTATTGTTGTTGCTGTTGTTGTGGTTTTTATTTTTATGTGTACTTAAAATGAGCAAACAGTGGGACGCTCAGCTAACAGGCAACGAAGCAAACCAAGCAACCAGGCTACCAGGCTGCTTGGCTGCTTGGCTGCCAGTATGTCAGAACGTCGAGACTGCATTTTTTCATACTGCGCGGAGTTTCAAGCGAGCACAAGAACACACACACATGCGCGACTTATGCTTACATAATGAGTAAATTACACAATGAGCCTTACGACCAGCTGCTTGCACCCGTTTTCGGCCAGAACTTGCGGCTCACTTGACTTTTGGGTTTATATTTTTCAGCATTTTTTTGTATTTTTTGTATTTTTATTTGTTTGTTTTTAATTCTTTTTTTTTTTTTTGTTTCCTCTGTGCTTGAAAATTTTTCCACATGGAAAATTATTTGATTTATTTCCGCTTGGACACACTGGCACTGCAATAAATCTTCGTTCAATATGGCAGAGTCACACAGTGCACACAGTGCACACAATGCACAGTGAGTTGAAAGAAGAAGGCAGCAAGCAGCAGGCTGGAGACATGAGGCGTACCGACAAAATGCAGCCTGCACATACGAATTGTAGTGTAGCCCAAGGACATTGCGGCATTCCCCCTTGATGATGCATATAAGAGTGTTACGAATGTGCCAACGTATGCGTGTCTCTCTCTCTGTGTGTGTATGCGTATGCAGTTGAAAACTGAAATTTTATTTAGTGTTTAGTGCGCCTTTTTGGACAGTTGCAACAACTGCAACAACAACAACAACAATAACAACAAGAAGAAGTGAAGACCACGAACTGAAAAAGTAATTCTAAAGAATTTTTGCTTGTCCAGAAAAACCGACAAAGACACTAACCGCAGCAATGCTTTCAATTTTCTACTACTAAACTTGTTGGAAAATGGGTGCAAAATGCACAAGTACATCAACAGTAAAGAGCAACAACAACAACAACAATAACAACAAGAAGAACAATATGTGAAATAGTTGCCTGAGGTTACTGTGATGAGCACGAGTTATGCCTCAGAAGGCTATGGCTGCGGCGTCTGGCGTCGCCAATTGTTGCCCGGAAGTGCTGGCAGGTCTATAAAATGAAACTTTATTACACGTTCAACATACACACACACACACACATACGCACATACACAAGTACAAATACAAGTAAATGTACACAGAAAGCTATGTAGTTAGATTGTTACACATTTTGCAGCGTAATTGAATTGTTTCTGCTTCGTGACTAGCAGCAGCAGCAGCAGCAGCAAGAGTCAAGAGCAGCGTAGAGCACAAAACTTGGCATCGACAAGCTTCTCTCAAATGACCATCGCCCACGTTTTTTTTTTTTTTTTGGCAACTTATCTTAATTTTCTTTCAAGCTAAAAATTTGCCTATGCTTCATTTGACGAGACAGTAAGAGAGTGTATGAGAGAGAGAGAGGACGGAAATTTTTGAGCGTTTTATTCGCCTTTTTTGTCTGGGTAATTTAATGAAATTTTATTATTATTATGAACATGGCCATTAAAGTTTATACGTTACTAAACTGTACTGCAGTTTGTGGAGGCACAGAACTCAAAAGGACTCCCTCTGGGCTATTTGTTTGTTTCGTTTACGTTTCACTCCTGTGTGGCTTTTGCTCTCTCTCTCTCTCTCTCTCTCTCTGCTCTCTTGGCAATAACATTGAAAACCACGAAAACTTGCTGCATAACTTGAGGCGTTGCGCTTAGCATAGCAGCAGTAGCAAAAAGATCAAGCATGCAAAGAGTGAGACGTTGGACTCTGGAATATAACATTAAAAGAATAGCTGAAAATCATTTGACCATGCGCTCAAAAGGAATTTTCTTGCAGTTTTGTGGCCAAAAGGCTTTCATTTCATTTTTGCCTATCGGGTAGGTGGCAAATAAAGGAAACAAAACTCATCTCGCTTTTGTTTGAGAGGCGTTCAAGCATTAAAATAAATACAAATTAAAATATTTTTGGCCACATGCGTGTGCGTGTCTCTATTTCTCACTATGTCTATCTTTATCTATCTCTCTCTCTCTCTCTCTTTCTCTCTCTCTTAGTGGATTAAGCAAATTTTTAGTTGAAATTGTTTTGGGTTTAATTGCTTGGAAATGTTTTTGGGTGCAAAAGATAGAAATTCCAAAGGACTGAGTAACAATTAAAATTTCTAAATTGTGGGCGTGGTCTCTCTCTCTATCTCTCTCTCTAGCTCTCTCTCTCTCTATATATATATGTATGCTTAATGTAGAGCATCTACAAGGTAAATATTAGCAGCTGGTTTTAAAATAATTTTTTCCACATCATTTTGAGCAACTTTATGCTAGCAAAAAAAAAAAATAAAAATAAAAATAAAAATAAAGACAAGTAGAAAAATAAACTGAATATTTGTTAAAATATATCAGTCATGCGAAGACTGAACTCACATAGCCTTGGCATAAGCATCTGTTCGTTCGATTTGCCTGAAACGTAGCCAGAAAACCCAAAAGTGAACTGTATAAATTACTGTTTAATTTCATGCTTAAATTAACATTTAATAATACAATACCGCAGAGAGAGAGACTGTGTGAGAGAGAAAGAGAGAGAGAGAGTGTGAGAGAGGGTGAATGTATTTTGTGGCAGGTAGACACAATATACAAGACGAAGGACAATGAATTTGATTTGAGTTCGAGGCAATGTTTAAATTTCAAATGATTTTTGCAAGATTTTAAATCTGTGCTGCTCTCTATCTCTGTCTCTCTCATTGCAGTCTCTGTTATGCGGTTTGCCTTTTACAACAGTTTGTTTCTTTATCAAATTTACAAAATCATAAGACAAAAGTTTAATAACGTCTGACATGATATTTACGACGAGGGGTTTGATTAACAACAAGCATGGAATGAGATATCTTCCATCCCATGCTACACTTTCACCCCGCCAGAATGTGAATGAATACAAGATGAAGAACTTCAACCACATACAAACACACAGAACATTGAAAGCAACGGCAACGGCAACGGCAACAGCAACGGCAACATAAGAAACATAAATTACAAAATATTCAAGGCTAAAGGCACACTCTCCCACACCTGTATATGTACGCCTAAAGTTATCAACGGCTGCCTTGCGTTCGTCCTTGTTTTGTTTGGCACGTCTCCGAAGTTGAGTCTTGAGTTAAGTTGAGTTGAGTTTCATTTTGCCTTTCGTTGCGCTCGACTGAAGCACAAATACCGGAAATTGTTGTCAAGATAATTATTGTTATATTTGTTCTTCAACACAGCCAACAGCAGCAGGAACAGCAACAGTAAGAGCAGCAGCAACAACATTTATCCTGTGGTTTGTCCTTCCACTGTTATGCACTGCTCTTGTGCCTGGAATGTTCATCAATCCGCCAAAGACATCAAAACGCACCATTACATGCAGCCAGAGGGAGTAAAAGATATTTGTCTGTGTGTGTGTAACACTTCATACATACATACACTTGCTCTAGTAGAGGAACAAGTAATTTGTGGTCAAAGTGCGGTGTCTGATAGCGGCAGCTATGACAATGCCAAAGAGTATAATTCTCTGCTTATATCAAAACTCAAGCTAAGTAGTAGTAAGAATAGTAGTAGCAGTACTAATGGTAGTAACTGTAGTACTAATAGTAGTTTTTGTAATATTTGTTGTTGGTGTAAGGTTGCGGCTGTTGTGGTAAAACATTTAAGTTAAAGACTGTTACGTAAAACTTCATGTTCGACGACTGATTAAAATTTCAAAGCCACTTCATTGATTTTGATATAACAAAGTGTGGCAAGTGCACAAACAGCGATGAATAGACAACAAAGAAAAGAACTTAAGGAAGAGTCAAAAAATTGAAGCAGCATTTTAATGGGAAAGTCAAGTGCACTTCTTCGAAAAATTTCATAACTATGGTAAAAATTATATATAGTATATATATTTACCTTTTGAGAACTTGAGAACATGATGATGCACTTTCGCTGACAGCACTTGGTCTGTAGGAAGCCACGTTAACAGACAAGTGAAGAGTATAGTGTGTGTTAGTAGTGGACCAGCACAGCAGGAAGTTTTCAAGTGCAGTAGAAAACAATATGTATTGCTAAAGTTTTGCCTTGAATAGCTTCTTGTTGTTGTTGTTGTTGTTATTATTGTTGTAATTGTTTTCATCAATTACAAAGGCCAAGCATATCATATCGTAGAGAATTTACTTTTACCAGAATTTCTCAATAACTTTTTCTACTTTTTTTTTTTTTTTATCATGTTCAGAAATTCTGAGAGATGTCTGTCAGTGTGTTTGTGTGCACTTGACATTTGAACTACAGCTGTCAAAGTAAAGCTAACTGTAAGCTGAGTGTGAACATAGTTTAACTAACATACATAGTCTTCCAATGGCACTTAACGATGCCAATGTAAAGTTTTTTACTGTTTTTAATTAACCCTTCATAGCCTGGATATGTTATGGCATATAACATACTGTATGTCTGTGTGTTTGTGTGTGAATTTGTGCTACTGACACGAACATCAAGATTGCTATGTAACTGTACCTGGCGCTGTAAATTGTGCGCTGTGAACGTTAAAACTGTAAATTGAAGTAACAACTAGCAGGGGTTGGTGGGGAGGAGGGAAAACGACCACTGAAATAAAACTTTAGTAATTAGCAAAAGGAGTTAACTGATTTTGCACAAGGCCAGTTACATTAACTGCAAATTGTAGCCCTACTCCCATTTTTTTTTTCTTTACAACAGCAACAACAATGACAGCAACAGTGACACGAAACGTAATGAGGCGGCAAGGAAAAAAATAAAGAGCAGCGCGCCATAGAATAACAAAAATAAAAGTGAAAAGCATTTAGCGCATTGCAGTGTAACGTAACGTTTTACGTTATTACGTTTGCCTAGATGAAAATATAACGGAATTAAATTAATTACAATCATTATCGCTTGGCACACACCTGCCGCTGTTAGTCAGTTTGCCAGTTGCTTTTGCTGCATTAAGAGCCAAACAATTTTATGTGGCAAACGTTAAGCAGATAATTTTTTTTTTTCTTCATTAGCGCAAAAAAAAAAAAAAAAAAAACACAAACAGACAAAATGCTGTTGATGCACTAAGTAAAATGATAAAATTAATTTACAGATTGCTACTTGCTGACTTCTCTTTCATTTTCTAGTTGTCGATTTAAACACAATTTTTATTTTCTGTTCATGTTCAACTTTTTTTTTTTTTTTTGTTGATTTATATGAATTTTATTGATTTAATATAAATTATAAAAATAGAATGTGATTTCATTATTTATTATGTTCAAGCTAAATGGATTTGAGCCTTGAGTCTTAGGTAAATGACAATAGTTTTTCGGCTATATGTAGCTATAGCTCATTGCTAGAGCTTCAATATTAGATACGTACGCAAAATAGATTAGATAAGACAATATGAATTTATGTCTTTTGTTTTGCTTTTTCTTTTGTTTTTTTTTTGTTTTGTTGTTTTTGGCATGTTGAAAATTCTATTTATTTATTTTATTGTATTTATTTTTATTTATTTTCTTTTCGTTGTTTTTGTTTTTTTTTGTATTTTAATTAAACCTGCAGTTGTCATTGAGAAATGTTTGGCATTCAAAAGTGGTAAACATTTTGGGCTTACCGAAATATCTATGGCCTTCGGTAAATTTTAGTTGAAATACAAATTGGCAAATTCCTTTTAACGCACAAAAGGCCACAACACACAGCAAAGCAAATAAACATTTACCCATTGGCAATGACAGCTTTTTCGGTAGAGTTGTAAATAAATATTTATGGCCACAAAAAAAAAAAAAATAATAAAATAAATAAAACGAAGGAGATGCAAGTAGTAGTAGTAGTAGCAGCATTTGGAATGTAAATGCATGTAAAAGACAATTGTAATTTACTGATAATAAATATTAGATGACAAGGTAATGCTTAAATCAGGCAAGCTTAGCAACTTTAACTTCTATTCCATACTCGTATTTATATAGTATATATAGCATATAGCATATAGTATTTGTAATCGTATGCAACACTAATTACGAGCAACATTATGCATAATATATGCATGTGTATTTGTGTATATTTTGCCACATAAATCAAGTGTGAGGCGAACCAAAAACTTATAAATATTTCCATTTGTTGGCTATTTGCAGTTGTTGCTGTTGCTGCTGTTAATGTTGTTGCTGTTGTCGTTTGTTAGCCGTATGTTTGCTATTAATTAAGTTGAAAATAGAAAACACGCAAAAGCACTCTTAGGTGCACGAGTTCAGCCTATTTTTGGGTGCAAGCGAAATTCATGACAGACCCGAAAGAATGCCAAGCAAAATGCAATTAAAATTTACTCAGCCCTCTCCTACATATGGAGAAATATGTTAAAAGCACTGACTGACTCTGCTCTGCTTTATGCCACACCCACTTGACGCCCATTTTGTTGGCCGTTGCCAACTGTTATTCCCTTTTTCTAACTCTTCTGCTGCATGTATGAATATGTGCACGTGCACGTGCACGTTCGCAAAATAGCTGCCCAACATTCACAGCTTGTTTTCGACGGGCCAAATGTGTTAAATGTCGGCCACGCCTACAGAAATGGACATAAAAAAAAAACCTTACACATATATATATGAATATATATATATGCTGGTCTAGAGACTGGCAAAACCGTCATTACATTTGCCGCCAGTTTTAGATTTCGTTCTTCACTTATTTCTCTTCATTTTTTTTTTCATTTTTTTATTCACTATTTGGTTAATTTGCAAAGCGCATGCAAAAGCGTGCAACATACGTGGCGTATGCGCAATGTGTTGGAACAGAAGAGCACAAATGTGAAATATACGAGGTGTGTTCAAAAAGTAAGGTGACTTTTCAAATTTCGCGGGCAACATATTTTCGATTATCGATTTTTTTGTTTTGTTATATTGGTACACTCTTCCCTAACATCTGTACCAAGTTTCAATTGAATTCCCTTTTTTGTTTGGTTGTGAGAGACGTAAAGGTTACAAGTTGTTTTGCGTGCTCGGCGATTTTTTGCTATCGAAAAATATGGATCAAAGGATTTGCATCAAATTTTGTGTAAAAAATAAAATTAAGTGCTCTGAAACACTTGAAATGTTGACAGTGGCATACGGTGAAACTGTTCTGAGTAAAAAAAATGTGTACAAGTGGTACAAACTCTTCCAAGATGGCCGGGAAGATGCCAATGACCAGCCTCGCTCTGGACGCCCAAGCACGTCAACAACTGATGAAAACGTTCAAGCAGTGACGAAAATTGTTTTGGAAAATCGTCGAATCACTATTAGAGAAGTTGCTGAAGATGTCGGTATATCGCTTGGCTCGTGCCATGAAATTTTTTCAAACGTTTTGGGTATGAGTCGTGTGTCAGCGAAGTTTGTTCCTAAATTGCTGAATTTTGACCAAAAGAACCGTCGCATGAGCATCGCTCAAGAGCTGTTGAATGACGTCAACGACGACCCAGATTTACGCAAAAGGGTCATAACTGGTGACGAATCATGGGTATATGGTTATGATATCGAAACCAAAGTCCAATCGTCCCAATGGAAGAGCCCAGGTGAGCCAAAACCGAAAAAATCAAAAAATCGCCGAGCACGCAAAACAACTTGTAACCTTTACGCCTCTAACAACCAAACAAAAAAGGGGATTCAATTGAAACTTGGTACAGATGATAGGGAAGAGTGTACCAATATAACAAAACAAAAAAATCGATAATCGAAAATATGTTGCCCGCGAAATTTGAAAAGTCACCTTACTTTTTGAACACACCTCGTATGTATTCACAATGTTCACATTGTTTAGTTCTTTCATTTTTTTTATTTTTATTTTTATTTTCTTTTTCATTTTTATTTTCATTCTTTCTCATTTTTTTTACATTTTTGCACGCACTCTGCCTGCAATATGAGTCTGTGTGTGAGCTTTCACATATGTGTGTGTGTAAGCAAATACAGCAATTTTAATTACTATGTAATTAGCGACACGAAATGGGCGAGCACCTGAGATGTGGACGGAATAAGGCCAGGGGGAAGAACAACGCAAGTTAATGTTAACACACATTCACTGAGTATAAAAGAGACAAAGAGAAAGAGAGTGATAGATAGAGTGAGACGTAGAGTGAGAGACACAAGCAACATTAACCGAAAGGCGTGCAGTGAAAATTACGCGACAATGAATTCAAATCAAACAATGTCTACCGAAATGGCGACATGGCGACATTATGTGGGCACAGACACACACACACACACACACATACTTAAACATAGAAAGACCTACACTTATACACAGCTTCAGCCAAGCGGAAAAACAGAACTGAATTCTGCAGACAAATGAAAGTCAGAGGCCGCCCTAAGGCAAAAAAAAAAAAAAATTACAGACTAGAGCTGATCGACAATGACTTTTATATGCTCTACGTCAGTTAAGAGTGATAAGGCAGCTTATAAAATTATAATTTTTAAATTATAATTAAATAAGATTTAAATAATAATAAATAAAATAAAAAAAATAATTTTTGTAATAAATTATATATAAATTTATAAAATATAAATTTATAAAATATAAATTGATAATTTTTAAATTATAATTAAATATATTATAATTAAATATTTTTTAAATAATATTCAATATAATATAATATAATATAACTTCAATTTAAAATAAAATAAATTCATCTGTAAGTATTTATTAAATAAAAAATTTTTCAATAGAAAATTATTGAATTAAATAAAAGAAATAATTAAAAAAATATTAAAAAAAAAAACAAACAAAATATTAAAATGAAAATATTTAAAAATAATTAAAAAAAAAAACATAATATTAAAATGAAAATATTAAACAAAATTAAAAATATATTTATTAAATTTTTTTTTCTCATGTTTCTTATGAATTTTGTTTTTATTTTTTCAAGGAATTTTAATTATGTGAAATTCATTTTAGTAGCTTAAAATATTTGAAAATATGTTAATCAAAACAAAAGAAATATTTATTTTTTTTATTTTGTGACCTTAAAATAATATTTCCTGATGCTATATACCTGTTGTATTGAGGGGTGAAAGAGCATTAGAGATTGAGAGAGAAAGCAACAGCAACTCGAGAGCATTAAGGCAGCATGACGCGTTTGCTTGCTCTTCATCCGCAAACAAAGCCTGCACTGAAGCGTGTTTATACAGATTTGAAAGAAAACACAGACACATGTATGTATGTATATAGAGAGAGAGAGAGAGAGAGATGACAGTGAGAATGTGAGAGTATAAATAAGATAGAATGATTGAGAGAGAGGCAAGGCAAGGCAAGGGCTGATGGCATTACTTCGCTATTACTGTTGCCTGTTGCCCTTGTCCTC
>JBAMBR010001796.1:0-75206 GCA_037044475.1 Zaprionus obscuricornis
CTCACAAATGAGCAATATGTATAAACATGACTCTGGGCTGAGCAACTGAGCAACTGAGACTGAGACTGCGACTGTGACTCCGACTCCGATTGTGACTGTGACTGTGAGTGTGAGTGTTGCTGTGAATTGAGTCTAGTCGGCAGCAACAACATCAAAAGTTCATTATACGCGCCCGCAAATCGTGACATTGCATAATGGACACTGCAAGTGGACAGTGGAATAGAGTGAAATAGTGGACGGTACAGAGCAATGTAAGGCGCCGCCGTCTCGTGTCTTGTGTTTCTCTCAGTGTCAGTCAAAAGGTGGTGGTGCCACACCTACATGGGGAATACACAGATCAGTTGCAGCTAAAGCTTTAACTTTAACTGTGACTGTTGCTCTTGCTATGGCTGTTGCTGTGGCAGCTGGCAAAATTGATTCTTTGACTAACGGATCTCTCTCTTTCTCTCCCTTGCTCTGTCTCTCTCTCTTTCTCTCTCTCTGGATCTTTGCTCATCTGCTACGGTCTGCCACAGTGGCTACCTCACATATTGGCCATGGTCACGGTCACAACATGTATTTGCCTTCCAGTTGCCCAAATCCGTCACAGGCGGCATTAACTCTTAACACAGCTCTCTGTCCGCAGTCTGCAATTAGAAACCTGGCAAGTGTTCTCTTCCCGCTCCCCACATTGTCTTGCTAACTCTTCCTCTCTCGCTTCCTCTATATCTCGTTGCACACTTTTCGACATTTTTAAGGTGTGTTCGCAGCGTTATTTTTTTTTTATTAGTATTTCTAGCACAGGCAACACAAGCATAAGCACAAGCACATCACAGACCCCAACTCCCAAACTCCTAACTTCCCAACCTATCCCCATATCATTCCGTTTCATACCATACCATACCATTGCCTTGTCCAGAAAATGTTTTAGTTACAGCAGACGTTACTCTAAGCTTAGCAAATGTACCAGGCAAGTGTGTACGACTGTTGGATATGCTGTAATATACATTTTTAATGAGTTTAAAAATTAAAGAAAAATTGTATTTTAGTCTATCATAGCCTATGTTAAATATTTAATTATTACAGGGTAAAACAAAGATGAAGTAAAATGTGTACGAAAACATTTTCTTTGTAGGTTATCGCATAGCACATACAAATACACGCACATAGGCGCACTTACACACACTGAGAGACACACACACACAGACTCAGAGGCATACATAGACGTACAACTCCTACATGGTTCTCTTTTTGTCATACTTATAATAAAGGCGTTTCGTTCCGTGTTCAGAAATTGTCCAACGTCTGTATTTGGTGCCGCGTTGTTGTTGTGTGTTTTGTGGCAAGTTGGTCAAGCTGCCTCAGCCCAAATGGGAGTAGAACTACGAGTTGTTGTTGTTGTAGTTCTTGTTGTTGCAATGTTGACCCGTTTTTTTTTTTGTGTTTTTTTTCTAGACATTTTGCAAGTTTTGCGGTTTGGCTTCGAACTGGACCACAGTCTGTCGTCCCGTTGACATGTGCAACAGAGCTTATCCGCCTTGTTGCAATGTTTGCAACATTACAATGTTGTGGTCAAAGTTGAAGCTAAAGTGAATGCTCGAGATTATCAAAAACAGCTACTGAAAAATATGCATAAATTGTATTTTAAAAAGTATTTTAATAAAGAAATCAATTGGGTTATCAACGGGACACAAGTGCATTAACATGTTCCTGCAGAAGTAAAGAAAAAATTCCTGTTTTTTTTTTTTCAAGCTTCAGATAAGATTTAAGAAGTTTAATATGAAAAGAATGAAGTAAAAGAAGGCTACGATTTTTTTTTAAATATTTTAAAATATCAATAATTTATAAACTATAACTATAAACTATAAGCTTCTCAAAGCTTACAGAATTTTATTAAAATTATTAATATTTTATTTTATTATTAATAATATTCATATTAATCTTAAAATAAAATCTGATCAATCATCAATCGCCATGATGATATATCATAATTTTTTTTTAATTTTAATTTTGTTCATTATGAATTTTGAAGTTTATTGTAAGTAGTAAAATTTTGAAAGTAAAAATTGTTGATGCCTTTATAAGGTTTTCGCAAGGACTTTCCCCAATGTTGTATTGCTTTTTGATATATTTGTATTCAATTCGCATTGATTGGCAATTCGGACAACTCAATCAACAACGTGTTTCGGACCTTAAAAGCCACAAACAAAATTGCAGCGAAATCTCTAAATAAATCGAAATAAAAACGAAAAAAAAAAAACAAAAAAAAAAATAATAATAAAAATAATAATTGCCTGGAAGTTGAAGTCAACATATCTCTCAGTACACCGAAAAGGAATATTGCAGACAATCGACACAAACAGAAACAACAACAAGCTATAAACAAGCAAATGCAACAACAAAAACAAAAACAACGTTTAGACGATGACGATCAGAAAACGCAACGATCAATCAATCAATCATTTTCACTCAAATGCCGCACTGTCGATCGATGTCTTCTTGCCCTATAGATTTCATTATGGTCATAACCATAACCCATAAACACAAGAGAGAAGACTGTAGACTGTAGACAGAGTCTACAAAACTCTTGTCTGTGTAGACTGCAGACGGATTGTCTTCTCGCGTACATCACCTGCTTGGGGACTCTCCCTCTCTATCTCTATCTCTATCTCCATATCTATATATACAAACATATCTCTCTCTTTCTATGTCTCTGTCTCTGGCCGCTGTGCAATTAAATAAACGAAAGTTTTCATTAATTTCGATTGCAGCGACTGCAAGAGACGTTAACCGCGTCTAAAACTCAGCTGCGAACTATACACTGAGCAAAAACAACAAAAAAAAAAAACTTGATAACTTTAAGATACAAATCACATTACAATTTTAATTTATAATATTGAATTTCTCTCAGTGTATCTATGAAGTAGCCTAGTCTGACTTGCCTTACTTGCCCCCGGCCCCTGTCTGTTGTGCGCTTTTTAAACAATTCCAATTCATTAGCGACGCTTTTGGGCCTGGTTGTCCAACGTTGAGCCATGCTCCGATCTAGTCTTGGCCAGACTTTGAGAGAGACACTGACTCGGCCTCAGTCTCAGTCTCCAGCTCGGACTTTGTGTTTAACTGGAGGTCTTGGCTCTCAGTTAAAGTTAAAGTCGCAGTCGCAGTCTCAGTCTCAGTCTCAGTCTGGCTTTGACATTGGGGCGTGCTCTCGTGCTGCTCATAATGTCTGATGGATGTGACGTGCTTTGATGTATTTCACTTTTTAGTCACTTGCTGCTGCGGACAAGTGGAAGGAGGGGCAAGTGAGTCACAAGAGCTGTTAAGTGCTAGCCACAAGTCGAGCTTTGCCTCTGCCAATGACTCTGCCTCTGGCACTGCCTGTGTCTCTGCACAATCTTGAGTCCCACTGGCAATGGCCATTTTTCTAGTTTCCCGACAGTTTTCACATTTCTATAAAGTAAACAGTTCGGCGCGAGAAGTGAAAATAGCTAAAAATCGTTTGGGCAAATGAAAAGCGCGAAAAACGCGTAGCGAACAAAGAAAACGGGCCGCGTTTTACAATTTGTTGGGTTTTTGCCTTTTAACCCTCCCCCTACAGTCGTCCCTCCATTAACTGTTGTCTGCGCAAAAGCAAATAGTCATACTTGACAAAAGGGTACAACAACTTTTAATTATGAATGTCTTTAAGGGAATTTCACATTTTCGCTTTCGATACTTTGTACTCAAAGAGAACCTAGATATTAGATGTAAATATCTTACAAAATAAAAACTATAAAAAAAAAAAATGGAAAATAATAAATTAAAATAATAGTAATTAAATTAAATAGTTTCAGTTCTTTAAAGTGTATTAAAACTTCGCTTAATTCTCCACCTAATTTTGGCTGCTCTTGTCACTGTTGCAGTAAAAGGGAAAGTACTAATTGGGATTTTTCAAGGGCTCGGCCCAACTGAAGGATGTAATTGAACTAAATTGAACTGAGCCGCACCGAACCTAACCTAACCCAATGCTTTCAATCACAACTTTTGCCATACTTTCGCTTTCGTCAGTTTAAATTTGAATTTCGATTTTTTTTAGTGCTAAAAAATTAATAGCTTTATGTCACAGATAATACTTACAATATCCGCCAGCCGCCAGTCGACGCTGCCGTTGCCGCTAACGCCGACGCTGCGACACATATTCAATACATACCATATTTTGTGCATGTGTGTATATGTTTGGGGAAAGCTGCGACGGCCTCCCAAGATTGCGTTGCAATTAATCATCAGACAAAACGCATTGTTCACAGTTGCGCGCAATCGCACATGGTAACGAAAAAATACAAGCACAGTGGTAACTATGGAATACTACCATGGAATACAACATCACATATAGGCAGGCAAGCAGGCACCTTCAAAGAGCGCCTGCTGTCACGCACTGTGCACCTAGCATCGCGCATTACTGCAACGTCTGCTCCCGAATTATATTGCTAAGTCGGTCACGTCCGTTATTCCGTCTTGGTTGTTGATTGGCTGGCGAATATTGTGTTGACCCAATTGGCCCAAAAGACTAGTGTTAGTATTACAAGATTGCCTGGGTGTATCTTGTCGTGCATAGAAAGAATTTATAGCATTTATAGCGAGTAACATATAAGATTCAGTTACTTTTGACATTAGTAATTCAAGGATTCAGCATTGTTTGAATATTTTGAAAAACCTTTCATACGCAAAATATAATTAAAAGTATAGAATTTCTCCAGGTTTTTTTTTTTTATCAAATTTCTGTTATATTTAAATGTTATATATGTATTTTCATAATACCTTGGACCTTGTGGTGAATATAAATGAATAAATAAATAATATAATATAAATAAAAATATGTGTATAGTATGTATAATATATATATACTTTTTTAGTATTTTTCTTTTTTGTCAAACGATTTGAAAAATTTATAACGAAAATTTGAAAACACTTCCCAAATTTGGCAATATAATAACAATACTAACTTAGTATATAAGTTATATATCATTGATATTATACACATTATGCGTAATTACAATTAATTCATTTTTTATTTTTTTATTTATTTATTTTTTTTTTATACTTCCAGGCCTTTAACTACAATTAAAAGTTTTTTGTTAATATTTATGATCATCTATGCTTGATAATTATTTATATCAATTTTATTTTTCCCTAAGATCAATGAATATTTATTAGAATTCCATGAATTGTTCATTATTTTAAACTTATTTATCCAAAAGTCTAGACTTTTGAATGAGCTTCTTTGGGTGTTGTCATAGACTATTAAACAACAATTAATATTAATGTTGAAGCCAGTATTAAAGCGTTTCTCATTGCTGCCCACATACCAAATCTTAATGTATGGAAAATAAATATATCTGTAATATAGAACTTATTTATACATCTTTGTATGGACAATCAAACTCATATACATATTAACCGCAAGGATATCTCTATTATATTGATATTATCTTCGATATGTAAACTTAGTAATATTTCATTCCAACATAGGAATCGTTCAAATGAATAACCCTTAAAATATTTAATTTGACCATTTCCTATAATATAAAAATAATAAAGAAATATGTATGTATATGCATTTATATATGGGGATTTTTCTAAAGAGTAACTTCTATTTATTGTTGTTTTTATATATGCATGAATATTATGTACGCTGACTGTGTAATGAAAATTCAAATAAGTACTGAAAAATATTACTAATTTAAGTCAAATTCCTCAAACATAATCAAAGTCTGTAGATTTCAAAATTATAACTCACATTCCGGTGAAATAAAAAATATTCATATATATATATATATACATATATATACATATGTATATATTTACATATAATTTAACATAATATATCGTTCCATGTATATAAAATGTGATTGATTTTTGCTTTTTAATAGCATCATCTGAAAATTTGTATATTATATTAAATTTTAGTTAAATGTTAACAAAAATAACTATTAAAGAAACAATTACATATATGTATATAATATTACAGAATACATAATATTATGCACAGCCACATTTAGATTTCTTATCTTTGATATTTGTCTCATCTAAAATTATGAATGAATCTGTATTGTCAATAATGTTATTCATTTTATTTGATGCTTCTAAGGCTTTAGCCGCGATGGTTCTAAATGCGTCTTCAACGCTGCGACCATCTTTTGCAGATGTCTCATAGTACGGCATTTGGTGATTCATCTCACACCATTGCTGGGCTTCACGTTTCGATATCTTATAAACAAAATTGTATTAACTGGAAAGGATTTTAAATAATATTATATTAAGAGTGTACTTACTACTCGATTATCCAAATCTATTTTATTCCCTACCAAGACAAAAGGAAATTGATGAGGATGAGGAGTACCAGTCGTTATTAGAAACTCGTTAAGCCAAGTGTTAATGCTATTAAATGTATCTCGTTTAGTTACGTCATATACAAGCATACAGCCATCGGCGTTGCGGTAAAAAGCAGTGCCAAGACAACAAAAACGTTCAGTACCGGCTGTATCCCAAATCTATATACCAAATGTACAAAATATACAAATTTCAATAATATCAATATCGTAATATCGTAATATAAAGATTAAGATTCTCACATTTAATTTAACAGGAAGATTGTCTAACACAATTTCCTTTGTGCTAAAATCCACTCCAACCGTTTCACTTCTAATAGGACTAAACGTTTTTAGTATAAATCTTTTAGTCAAACATGTTTTTCCAACAGTGGAATTTCCCAAAAGAACGATCTTTAGAGCCTTTTTTTCTTGCTTCATTATTTTATATATAATTATTTGTATCTCTTCGATTATCAGTGATGAAAAACTTTTATTTAATACTTTTTGATTCGTTTTATAAGCAAATGTTGTACAATGTATTTTATATTTTTTTTTATAAATATATTTGGAGTTTCTACGAATATTATTTACGTATGTTGGGTGTTTTATGTATAAATTGATTAGACAAACATGTTTTTCCAACGGAAGAATCACCCAAAACAAGAACCTTTAATGGCTTATTGCCAAAATATTTTAATTTTTTCTTTGCTAAAACAAATATAAATAAATAAATATTTGTCTCAATGTTTTGTACATAGAAATATGTCAAGTGATAGTACATAAATATATTTATACATATATACAGACATAATGTATAAATAACTAATATGTATATATTGAAATATTTCTATGTACAAAACATTGAGACAAATATTTATTAATATATTTATACATATATACAGACATAATGTATAAATAACTAATATGTATATATTGAAATATTTCTATGTACAAAACATTGAGACAAATATTTATTTATTTATATTTGTTTTAGCAAAGAAAAAATTAAAATATTTTGGCAATAAGCCATTAAAGGTTCTTGTTTTGGGTGATACTTCCGTTGGAAAAACATGTTTGTCTAATCAATTTATACATAAAACATTTACCCCCAACACGCTAACAACAATTGCAATAGATTTTAGCACAAAGGATATTGTCTTAAATAATCTTCCGGTAAAATTACAGGTATGCTCAATCGTAGATCCTATGCTAAATTATTTTCGTTTACTAATTGATTTATGTATGTCGTATATAGATTTGGGATACAGCTGGATCGGAACAATTTCTATGTCTTGGAACAGCATTTTATCGCGGTGCTGATTGCTGTATGCTTGTTTTCGATGTAACCAATCGAAGGTCATTCAAAAATATTGACTATTGGCTAAATGAGTTTCTAATTTTAACGACATCACGCATTTCTGATGTATTTCCATTTGTTTTAGTGGGAAATAAAGCTGATCTATGCAATCGTGAAGTCTGTATATTTTTAATGATATTATTTATTTGATATTTAATATACTTTAAATTCTATTTATTAGGTAACCACACGCGAAGCAGAGGAATGGTGTGAAATGAATAATAATATTCCATACTTTGAGACATCAGCAGCAGATGGTCGCAGCGTTGAGAGTGCTTTCAGAACAATTGCACTTAAAGGCATGGAAATATTAGAGGATAAAAAAGAGCCAGAAAATGTTAAAGTTTTAACAATTTACAATGAATCTTCAGGCAAAGAAAATAAAAGGAAAATGTGTTGTGCATAATATAAAATTATTATAATATTAATTGAGTTTTTGGTTCTTTATAATTATTTTTAAAATAGTTTATAAGTCAGACCATAATCAGATTTTTAATTAATAATGCAATATACTGTATAATTATATAATATAGTGGCCCAAACTAGAATTTTATAAAATAAAACAGAAAATGAATTCTTCAGCGTGTAAAAATAAACTTTACTTTTATGAAAATTAAATTTAGAATAACCACAAAACATTTAAGTTGAAATAAATACCAAGTACTAAGCGAATTATTGAAATGCCTATTCTTATTTTTAGTTGTTATACTCATTACATTATTTGAGTAATCTATCCAAAGTCAATACTTTCATTACATATTTGGAATATGACTGGTGCAGAACCCATTTCAAGCCTTGGCACGGCAAATTTGATTGTTCATAATATTCACTATAAAAATATATATGTATGTATTATATTTATTTTATTAGAAACGGACCATATATTGGTTATATTATTAAGAAAGAATTGATTGACCAAAAATGAATTAATTTTAATTCCTTAAAAACTAGCAAGTACCGCTGATAAATAAATATAATGAAACGCAAATAAAATTAATTGTTATTTATTTTAATATTAAATTGAATCACAGGAAAAATAATGACGTCAGTTTTTCGACTATAGAATCATTGATTTTATTTTAGCATCAAGACTTATAATAATATTTCAAATAAATTCATTTCTCAGTGTCCAGTTTACCACCGTACCCAACATACGTAAATAATATTCGTAGAAACTCCAAATATATTTATAAAAAAAAATATAAAATACATTGTACAACATTTGCTTATAAAACGAATCAAAAAGTATTAAATAAAAGTTTTTCATCACTGATAATCGAAGAGATACAAATAATTATATATAAAATAATGAAGCAAGAAAAAAAGGCTCTAAAGATCGTTCTTTTGGGAAATTCCACTGTTGGAAAAACATGTTTGACTAAAAGATTTATACTAAAAACGTTTAGTCCTATTAGAAGTGAAACGGTTGGAGTGGATTTTAGCACAAAGGAAATTGTGTTAGACAATCTTCCTGTTAAATTAAATGTGAGAATCTTAATCTTTATATTACGATATTACGATATTGATATTATTGAAATTTGTATATTTTGTACATTTGGTATATAGATTTGGGATACAGCCGGTACTGAACGTTTTTGTTGTCTTGGCACTGCTTTTTACCGCAACGCCGATGGCTGTATGCTTGTATATGACGTAACTAAACGAGATACATTTAATAGCATTAACACTTGGCTTAACGAGTTTCTAATAACGACTGGTACTCCTCATCCTCATCAATTTCCTTTTGTCTTGGTAGGGAATAAAATAGATTTGGATAATCGAGTAGTAAGTACACTCTTAATATAATATTATTTAAAATCCTTTCCAGTTAATACAATTTTGTTTATAAGATATCGAAACGTGAAGCCCAGCAATGGTGTGAGATGAATCACCAAATGCCGTACTATGAGACATCTGCAAAAGATGGTCGCAGCGTTGAAGACGCATTTAGAACCATCGCGGCTAAAGCCTTAGAAGCATCAAATAAAATGAATAACATTATTGACAATACAGATTCATTCATAATTTTAGATGAGACAAATATCAAAGATAAGAAATCTAAATGTGGCTGTGCATAATATTATGTATTCTGTAATATTATATACATATATGTAATTGTTTCTTTAATAGTTATTTTTGTTAACATTTAACTAAAATTTAATATAATATACAAATTTTCAGATGATGCTATTAAAAAGCAAAAATCAATCACATTTTATATACATGGAACGATATATTATGTTAAATTATATGTAAATATATACATATGTATATATATGTATATATATATATATATGAATATTTTTTATTTCACCGGAATGTGAGTTATAATTTTGAAATCTACAGACTTTGATTATGTTTGAGGAATTTGACTTAAATTAGTAATATTTTTCAGTACTTATTTGAATTTTCATTACACAGTCAGCGTACATAATATTCATGCATATATAAAAACAACAATAAATAGAAGTTACTCTTTAGAAAAATCCCCATATATAAATGCATATACATACATATTTCTTTATTATTTTTATATTATAGGAAATGGTCAAATTAAATATTTTAAGGGTTATTCATTTGAACGATTCCTATGTTGGAATGAAATATTACTAAGTTTACATATCGAAGATAATATCAATATAATAGAGATATCCTTGCGGTTAATATGTATATGAGTTTGATTGTCCATACAAAGATGTATAAATAAGTTCTATATTACAGATATATTTATTTTCCATACATTAAGATTTGGTATGTGGGCAGCAATGAGAAACGCTTTAATACTGGCTTCAACATTAATATTAATTGTTGTTTAATAGTCTATGACAACACCCAAAGAAGCTCATTCAAAAGTCTAGACTTTTGGATAAATAAGTTTAAAATAATGAACAATTCATGGAATTCTAATAAATATTCATTGATCTTAGGGAAAAATAAAATTGATATAAATAATTATCAAGCATAGATGATCATAAATATTAACAAAAAACTTTTAATTGTAGTTAAAGGCCTGGAAGTATAAAAAAAAATAAATAAATAAAAAAATAAAAAATGAATTAATTGTAATTACGCATAATGTGTATAATATCAATGATATATAACTTATATACTAAGTTAGTATTGTTATTATATTGCCAAATTTGGGAAGTGTTTTCAAATTTTCGTTATAAATTTTTCAAATCGTTTGACAAAAAAGAAAAATACTAAAAAAGTATATATATATTATACATACTATACACATATTTTTATTTATATTATATTATTTATTTATTCATTTATATTCACCACAAGGTCCAAGGTATTATGAAAATACATATATAACATTTAAATATAACAGAAATTTGATAAAAAAAAAAAAACCTGGAGAAATTCTATACTTTTAATTATATTTTGCGTATGAAAGGTTTTTCAAAATATTCAAACAATGCTGAATCCTTGAATTACTAATGTCAAAAGTAACTGAATCTTATATGTTACTCGCTATAAATGCTATAAATTCTTTCTATGCACGACAAGATACACCCAGGCAATCTTGTAATACTAACACTAGTCTTTTGGGCCAATTGGGTCAACACAATATTCGCCAGCCAATCAACAACCAAGACGGAATAACGGACGTGACCGACTTAGCAATATAATTCGGGAGCAGACGTTGCAGTAATGCGCGATGCTAGGTGCACAGTGCGTGACAGCAGGCGCTCTTTGAAGGTGCCTGCTTGCCTGCCTATATGTGATGTTGTATTCCATGGTAGTATTCCATAGTTACCACTGTGCTTGTATTTTTTCGTTACCATGTGCGATTGCGCGCAACTGTGAACAATGCGTTTTGTCTGATGATTAATTGCAACGCAATCTTGGGAGGCCGTCGCAGCTTTCCCCAAACATATACACACATGCACAAAATATGGTATGTATTGAATATGTGTCGCAGCGTCGGCGTTAGCGGCAACGGCAGCGTCGACTGGCGGCTGGCGGATATTGTAAGTATTATCTGTGACATAAAGCTATTAATTTTTTAGCACTAAAAAAAATCGAAATTCAAATTTAAACTGACGAAAGCGAAAGTATGGCAAAAGTTGTGATTGAAAGCATTGGGTTAGGTTAGGTTCGGTGCGGCTCAGTTCAATTTAGTTCAATTACATCCTTCAGTTGGGCCGAGCCCTTGAAAAATCCCAATTAGTACTTTCCCTTTTACTGCAACAGTGACAAGAGCAGCCAAAATTAGGTGGAGAATTAAGCGAAGTTTTAATACACTTTAAAGAACTGAAACTATTTAATTTAATTACTATTATTTTAATTTATTATTTTCCATTTTTTTTTTTTATAGTTTTTATTTTGTAAGATATTTACATCTAATATCTAGGTTCTCTTTGAGTACAAAGTATCGAAAGCGAAAATGTGAAATTCCCTTAAAGACATTCATAATTAAAAGTTGTTGTACCCTTTTGTCAAGTATGACTATTTGCTTTTGCGCAGACAACAGTTAATGGAGGGACGACTGTAGGGGGAGGGTTAAAAGGCAAAAACCCAACAAATTGTAAAACGCGGCCCGTTTTCTTTGTTCGCTACGCGTTTTTCGCGCTTTTCATTTGCCCAAACGATTTTTAGCTATTTTCACTTCTCGCGCCGAACTGTTTACTTTATAGAAATGTGAAAACTGTCGGGAAACTAGAAAAATGGCCATTGCCAGTGGGACTCAAGATTGTGCAGAGACACAGGCAGTGCCAGAGGCAGAGTCATTGGCAGAGGCAAAGCTCGACTTGTGGCTAGCACTTAACAGCTCTTGTGACTCACTTGCCCCTCCTTCCACTTGTCCGCAGCAGCAAGTGACTAAAAAGTGAAATACATCAAAGCACGTCACATCCATCAGACATTATGAGCAGCACGAGAGCACGCCCCAATGTCAAAGCCAGACTGAGACTGAGACTGAGACTGCGACTGCGACTTTAACTTTAACTGAGAGCCAAGACCTCCAGTTAAACACAAAGTCCGAGCTGGAGACTGAGACTGAGGCCGAGTCAGTGTCTCTCTCAAAGTCTGGCCAAGACTAGATCGGAGCATGGCTCAACGTTGGACAACCAGGCCCAAAAGCGTCGCTAATGAATTGGAATTGTTTAAAAAGCGCACAACAGACAGGGGCCGGGGGCAAGTAAGGCAAGTCAGACTAGGCTACTTCATAGATACACTGAGAGAAATTCAATATTATAAATTAAAATTGTAATGTGATTTGTATCTTAAAGTTATCAAGTTTTTTTTTTTTGTTGTTTTTGCTCAGTGTATAGTTCGCAGCTGAGTTTTAGACGCGGTTAACGTCTCTTGCAGTCGCTGCAATCGAAATTAATGAAAACTTTCGTTTATTTAATTGCACAGCGGCCAGAGACAGAGACATAGAAAGAGAGAGATATGTTTGTATATATAGATATGGAGATAGAGATAGAGATAGAGAGGGAGAGTCCCCAAGCAGGTGATGTACGCGAGAAGACAATCCGTCTGCAGTCTACACAGACAAGAGTTTTGTAGACTCTGTCTACAGTCTACAGTCTTCTCTCTTGTGTTTATGGGTTATGGTTATGACCATAATGAAATCTATAGGGCAAGAAGACATCGATCGACAGTGCGGCATTTGAGTGAAAATGATTGATTGATTGATCGTTGCGTTTTCTGATCGTCATCGTCTAAACGTTGTTTTTGTTTTTGTTGTTGCATTTGCTTGTTTATAGCTTGTTGTTGTTTCTGTTTGTGTCGATTGTCTGCAATATTCCTTTTCGGTGTACTGAGAGATATGTTGACTTCAACTTCCAGGCAATTATTATTTTTATTATTATTTTTTTTTTTGTTTTTTTTTTTTTTCGTTTTTATTTCGATTTATTTAGAGATTTCGCTGCAATTTTGTTTGTGGCTTTTAAGGTCCGAAACACGTTGTTGATTGAGTTGTCCGAATTGCCAATCAATGCGAATTGAATACAAATATATCAAAAAGCAATACAACATTGGGGAAAGTCCTTGCGAAAACCTTATAAAGGCATCAACAATTTTTACTTTCAAAATTTTACTACTTACAATAAACTTCAAAATTCATAATGAACAAAATTAAAATTAAAAAAAAATTATGATATATCATCATGGCGATTGATGATTGATCAGATTTTATTTTAAGATTAATATGAATATTATTAATAATAAAATAAAATATTAATAATTTTAATAAAATTCTGTAAGCTTTGAGAAGCTTATAGTTTATAGTTATAGTTTATAAATTATTGATATTTTAAAATATTTAAAAAAAAATCGTAGCCTTCTTTTACTTCATTCTTTTCATATTAAACTTCTTAAATCTTATCTGAAGCTTGAAAAAAAAAAACAGGAATTTTTTCTTTACTTCTGCAGGAACATGTTAATGCACTTGTGTCCCGTTGATAACCCAATTGATTTCTTTATTAAAATACTTTTTAAAATACAATTTATGCATATTTTTCAGTAGCTGTTTTTGATAATCTCGAGCATTCACTTTAGCTTCAACTTTGACCACAACATTGTAATGTTGCAAACATTGCAACAAGGCGGATAAGCTCTGTTGCACATGTCAACGGGACGACAGACTGTGGTCCAGTTCGAAGCCAAACCGCAAAACTTGCAAAATGTCTAGAAAAAAAACACAAAAAAAAAAACGGGTCAACATTGCAACAACAAGAACTACAACAACAACAACTCGTAGTTCTACTCCCATTTGGGCTGAGGCAGCTTGACCAACTTGCCACAAAACACACAACAACAACGCGGCACCAAATACAGACGTTGGACAATTTCTGAACACGGAACGAAACGCCTTTATTATAAGTATGACAAAAAGAGAACCATGTAGGAGTTGTACGTCTATGTATGCCTCTGAGTCTGTGTGTGTGTGTCTCTCAGTGTGTGTAAGTGCGCCTATGTGCGTGTATTTGTGTGTGCTATGCGATAACCTACAAAGAAAATGTTTTCGTACACATTTTACTTCATCTTTGTTTTACCCTGTAATAATTAAATATTTAACATAGGCTATGATAGACTAAAATACAATTTTTATTTAATTTCTAAACTCATTAAAAATGTATATTACAGCATATCCAACAGTCGTACACACTTGCCTGGTACATTTGCTAAGCTTAGAGTAACGTCTGCTGTAACTAAAACATTTTCTGGACAAGGCAATGGTATGGTATGGTATGAAACGGAATGATATGGGGATAGGTTGGGAAGTTAGGAGTTTGGGAGTTGGGGTCTGTGATGTGCTTGTGCTTATGCTTGTGTTGCCTGTGCTAGAAATACTAATACAAAAAAAATAACGCTGCGAACACACCTTAAAAATGTCGAAAAGTGTGCAACGAGATATAGAGGAAGCGAGAGAGGAAGAGTTAGCAAGACAATGTGGGGCAGCGGGGGAGAGAACACTTGCCAGGTTTCTAATTGCAGACTGCGGACAGAGAGCTGTGTTAAGAGTTAATGCCGCCTGTGACGGATTTGGGCAACTGGAAGGCAAATACATGTTGTGACCGTGACCATGGCCAATATGTGAGGTAGCCACTGTGGCAGACCGTAGCAGATGAGCAAAGATCCAGAGAGAGAGAAAGAGAGAGAGACAGAGCAAGGGAGAGAAAGAGAGAGATCCGTTAGTCAAAGAATCAATTTTGCCAGCTGCCACAGCAACAGCCATAGCAAGAGCAACAGTCACAGTTAAAGTTAAAGCTTTAGCTGCAACTGATCTGTGTATTCCCCATGTAGGTGTGGCACCACCACCTTTTGACTGACACTGAGAGAAACACAAGACACGAGACGGCGGCGCCTTACATTGCTCTGTACCGTCCACTATTTCACTCTATTCCACTGTCCACTTGCAGTGTCCATTATGCAATGTCACGATTTGCGGGCGCGTATAATGAACTTTTGATGTTGTTGCTGCCGACTAGACTCAATTCACAGCAACACTCACACTCACAGTCACAGTCACAATCGGAGTCGGAGTCACAGTCGCAGTCTCAGTCTCAGTTGCTCAGTTGCTCAGCCCAGAGTCATGTTTATACATATTGCTCATTTGTGAGCAAGCAGAACAACAACAATAACAAAAACAATAATACTTTTGCTACGACCGCACACAGGTAGCTGTTAGAGATGAGCAATTTGAGATAAAAATAAAAAAAAAAAACTAGATAAAAATTGTGTGAGTGTCAACAAATATTTTATGATTAATAATTAAATTTTAGTTATCTAAGAATATATTTATGTGTAAGTCTAAATGATGTAGAAAGTTCTTTAAGCCTTCATTATATTTTAATCGCATTAGCCATGCGCTTTACTAGCATTTACTGTCATCACTAGGATGACATACACACGCACGCACTGCTAGGCAAAGCTTGCACATGCTTTGAAACACGAGCAGTGTTGGTAATTGCTTTATAAACATTTTTTGTTTTGTTTTATCTTCTTCGGTTTCAATACATACATACATACATACATGTATATGCATGTGTGTATGTATTGTAAATTTGGTAGTTTGTTTTTATTGCACTTCGCATTGGGTGGCATTGAACCTGAAAGTGAACCCTAAGGCATTTTGCGCCTAGGCCGTTAATGCGTCAAAAAGCCCCAAAGGGTTGGCCCCAAAGTGCAAATAAAAATTTCACATATATACATACATATTCGTGAGTTTCGTATGTATGTAATTTTATATGTGTGTGTGTGTATACATACATATATGAATCGAGGGACCAGTTTCATTGCAGTGTTTCGAACATAATCATTACAATCTTTTGGCTTATTTAAGGGCCTTGTTCTTGGCTTTCACAAACATATTTCTCTTCTTTTTTTTTTTTTTTTTGGCAATTGTGTGGAAACCACTGATTAAGCCCAACACCGCAACAAACGAAAACGTGCCACATTTGGCAACTTCTTGTCCAAGTTGTCCTCCGTTTCCTCCCTTTTCGACATTGTCTTTCTTTTCCTCTCTTGTTGCTTTTGATTGGCGTTTGCTGATTTCAAGTTGTTCTTTTTTTTCTTATTCGTTTTTCTTACTGACAACATAATATTAAAGCCAATTAAGGCTAAATTTATGCGTACAGCATTCGGCCAATAACTGCAACTGGACCGCAATTATTGACCAAGCGGTCTGTTTGGAGCCGTACTAAGGCATTTTAACTGACCAAAAGTAAACATTTCCTTGTTTTCGACGCATTCTTCTTTGTCCCTTTTCAGATCCATTGATGTTCGCAGTTTTTTTTTTTTAAATTTTTATCTCATTCTTCCTTGCTTGTTTTCGCAATGTTTTTTTTTTACGGTTGGGAAGAACATGTTAATTTCTTCATTCCCTAAAACACATTCCACGGTTATCAGTATGGTTTTTGAGTGATGGGGGAACAATAACTGCTTTTCTCTTTAATTTGTGTGAAAATTTCGAAGCTCATTTTGGGAATTTATGTAAATATATTTATGTACTTGTAAATTGCGAGGATAATTAAAAAAAAAAAATTGTCAAAAAATTAGCAATATAAGAATTATGAATAATAGGTATTTAATATATTAGTTCAATATATTTTAAAATATTAAATTTTTTTAATTATTATATTTATAGATTTTATGTGTTAACATTTCTTTGATTTTTAATTATTTCCAAATTTTGTAATAATCCTCCTGAATCATACAGATACAAAAGAGTAAAATTTGTGCCATTATTTTAAAAATAAGGCTGCGATTAATGGCAATTTTTCCACACAGACGTATCTCTGTGCTTTGCCAAGTAATATTTAATGCGAGCCATGTTATCTGTTAAGTAAAAACAACTTAATTTATTTCTTAATAAAATTTCTTTAAAAATGTATCCTTACGCTTCGTTCCACCAAATGATTTTGTTTTCCAGATCGCCTTAAACTGTTTATAATATCATTCCGAATTTTTGACATTGTTTCAGCCAGGCATCCCAAGGAGAACAGCAATATGATACAATGGAGAAACATGATTGGAATCATCAGCTCACTATCAATTGGATAAATTCGATTTTTGGTTCCCCAATAAATCCATACTATGTGAAAACTACTTATAAGCGTATTCCATGTCGTACGCAAAAGATGTAATTGTAATATATGTTTCGAAGAGCCATACAATTGGCAGGTTAGACTTAATAGTACCAATAATTTGCGTTGAGCACGTTGTAATTTCTTGAACTCAACGTTTTTTTTTTGGATATTGTTCAGATATTTGCAGATATAGCTACTGCATTGCCTAATATTTGAAAACATATTCAAAATCAATATAAATAGAAAACACATATAAGCACAGCAAAGAATTTTCCATTTCAAGTAGAATAGGCCAATACTGGTAAACTTTGGAAAATTTCGCCACTCCATAATACTGAACAAAATGAATTGGACTATAATGGTTGCCCAATTTCCATATAGATACATATTTGTTTTACGTCTAGACTTGATATAGAAACTCCTCTTGAATTTTTCTATTTTTTGATACAGTTTATAAATCCGACATTGTTGAAAGTGTATTGAGTAGATAGCTGTTGATATTATACATGTATATTCAAAATAATATGTAAGCCTGAATATTAGATCCATATTACTTTTAACGGGTATTCCACTACCGATATCAATATATAACTTTATTGCCCAATGAATTCCACAAATCATAATCACATTATGCACAAAACTGTAGCACGTAAGGAAACGAGATTTTCTTAATTGGCCCCTACCAATATCCAAATAATATCTGGAAAGTCCATTTAGGGCCAGATAGAATATTATACAAGCGTATAGTTTCTTAATTGTTGAGGCCATTGCGACGACTAACGAAAGCACACGTAATCCAAAAGCAATAATATTTATATTGAATGTTAATGGATAGTATCATACTATATCAGAATTTAATTTAAACTTTATCGAGAAACTGTCAATCAACATTTTGCATTAAATAATCAAGTTATTCCTTCTGGTTACCTGTGCTTTCGTTAGTCGTCGCGATGTCCTCAATAAGTTGGAAGTTCTACGCTTGTTTAACATATTTACTGGCTATAAACGGTCGATCCAGATATTATTTCGATATTCGCACAGGCCAATTAAAAAGTTCTCGATTCCTTAAGTACTATACTATAGTGTTAAATGTGATAATTATAGGAGGAATTATACCATACATCTTAAGCTATAAAGATATTGAAACAGTTAATATTTTATCAGTTAAAACAAAATGTTTAAGACTAATTCGATTTTTTTGCTTAGGTGAATATATATATATTAATGTGATATGCGCCTATTCAATACATTTTAAACAGTTTCGTATGGTTGAAATCATCCAAGAAGTGAGAAAATTGAAGAATGATCTTAATGTTACAATTCCGATAGTAAATTGTATATATTTCTATGTAAATCTTATACTATTAATATCATATAGCCTTATTTTGAATTCTATAGATATTCGATACTATGAATATTTTTATATCGAATATATCGATATGTTGTTTATCATATGGAAGATTCTTAGTTTCACAATGATACTGATTTCCTATATGTTGGCCTACTGTATATTATTCCATGTTAAGGAGATATTTAATAATATACGGAATTCCTTAGATGATTTGGAGTATAGATGCGTTTCGTTTGATGAGATATGTCGAACGCAGAGCAAATATTTGAAAATTATACGGATAACTGAAGACATATGCAATACCTTCAATCATATATGGAGTTTAGCACTGTCTCGCATAGCCTGTCAATTTATTCTGAATGTTTATTTTACAATACGATTATTCTTTGGAGACATACATCCTGTAAATCAAATTGATCAGATAATATCAATTATATTCTTAATAAGTGGAAACATGTTGTCTTATTATTTTGGAAGCTTAGCCGAAACTGTAGGCGAAATCAGGAATGAAATTATATTGGCCTTAAGGAGATCCCGTCCGCAAGATCAGTTGGTGGAGCGAAGTGTAAGAAAAATCTTATAAATGAAATATTATTATAAATAAATAGATTTCTCTTTATAGATAACATTGTTTGCATTGCATCTTACTTGCCGGAATACTGATATAAATCTTTTCTCAAAAATTCCAATAAATCGACGACTATTCTTTTGTTGTGTTTCACAATTCATATTGTTTTCCATTTATATGCTTCAAGAAGATTTTTTTGTAATATGGGCTTAATTTTGAACATTAAATATTATGCATTAATTATAGTTAATAAAATCTGATTTGAGTTTTAAGCACGATTGATATTATTTTTTTTAGCATAATATACTCCGTTAACGTTAACAAAAAAAAACTAACAGCTCGCTGCTTTAAGACAATATAATTAGTTAGTTAATTATGCTCTAATCCGACTATAAAATTGAAAATTATATGAAAATATGTGCAAATCGCTTGCAGTGAGCAACATGCAGTGAAGCATGTACTACACATATACATATATACATAGATGTCGGATAGTACTAATAATGTTGTAATAGTAGTGGAAATGTTAAAACAAAGTGTAAAAATTGTAGAACCTATATTTAAATAAATAATATACATAAAGACGAAACAAAAGTATTATTTAATAATAGAAATAGTAGTAGAAAAAGTAAAAAAAGTAGTAGATCTAAAATAATAAATGCTGAACGTTGTCGAAGTAATATTGGATGTAGTAACCATTGTATTAAATAGTAGTAGAAAAAGTAGTATTTCTATTGCATTTGCAGAAGTAGAAAAAATATAAAATTTATACATAATAGTTGTTATGGCACACGCAATAGCAGTAGTAAAAATGATATGTAACTGAATTGTTGAATGCATAATAATAGTATTAAATGCTGTATGTAAAGAAAGTAGTAGTTGTACTAATAGTAGTTCTTGTTGTTATTGTATTAGTAGTAGTAGTAGTAGCAAGTGTTTGGAAGTAGATGCCAGTTCTCAGACTTGTATTCATAGTCTTGCGCACTCGTGCTCGTGTTCGTATATAGGCCAAAGCATATCGCATTACCAAAGCCAACAAATCGGACAGACAGACAGAATCGACAGAAAATATGCATACGATGATAGTTTACCACCCATGAGCTGAAGCTGAAGCTGAAGTTGGAGTTGGAGTTGAAGTTGTAGTTGGTGTTGGAGTTGGGTAAGAGATTTGAAGATGAAGATGGCGTTCGAGCTGAAGTAGCGAGTCAAAGAAGTGTAGATGCCCCGTGAAGAGGCCAGTGCCACCGTTACAATAGTAGCTAAAGCAACAACAATAGCGAAAATAACAACAACAGTAGCAGCCGCAGCAGCAGCAGCAATATCAACAACAACAATAGACACGAGGTGTCTACTCATGCAACATTGCAATTAATTAAATTTTATTTTTAAATAATTGTTTTTAATTAATTTTTAAGACTTTTGCGCAAATTCATGCAAGCGTCGCGACGTGTGCCGGAGAGGTAACCGAATGATCAGGTGTAAAATACACTGTTAAACAAAACATGCAAATCTTTTGCCGAAAATAAAGCAGTTTTAATATTATTTCGAACATTTTTTTAAAATTATTTTTATATGCAAATAATATTTAAAATTGCAAATATTTTAATTATGAAAATGAAAATTTTAAATTATATTATTTTAATATAATTTTTTTAACAGCTTTTTTTCTGTCAGTGTATGTGGATGCACCTTACGCTCATGCAATCGTTCAATCATTCAACAGTCTCTGTGTGTGTTGCATTATGATGCAGTCGATTTCTACTTATACATCTTCTTCTTATTATTATATATCTATGTATGTAGTATGTCCGACTCCAAGTCCAAGTCAGAGGCTAATGAAAATCGCTTTTCATTTATTTATTTGCTTTTTCCCATTTTATTTATTTATTTTTTTTTTGTTTAGTTTATATTTTCGGGTAAAAAAAATGCAACGCTCCGCGGGGTGCATTCAACCCAAAAGCATAAGCTTAGCACTGGAATTGCAGTTGGAATGATATAACCAATGACAGGATTGTGCCCAAATAATTGGAGCATACCACTGCCACTCAGAGGCGCAGCATAGCGTTGCACTAGCACCAAGTGCAACAGTTGTTGCATAGGCACATGCTGCCCGCAGGCAACCGTCCAATCTGGGTAACTGTCTTGTTCTCTTCTTTTCTGTTTTTTGGGCCAAAATGTGAGCTAACTCTCATACATAAACATTAACATGCCCCAATGTCCAACTTTGGGGAGCGTAGCTCAGGAACATCTTTTCTTTTTTTTTTAACTGTTTTTTATAGTTTAAGCTAAAATTTTTCAGCATTTTTTTTTTTTTTTAGTTATTTTTTGACTGTTTGGGTTGCGTGCAAAGTGCGATGATCTTGCGGTGAAATTTTGTGCTCAAGCGGTTAAATTGGTCAGTGAGCAGAAATGCACAAAAGGCAAGCAACAATAACAACAACAACAACAACAACAAACAAATGAAATAAAATCACTTGCTCGAAATGTGCTTGATTAAAAGGCAGTTGCTAAGTCCACGTTCGCATTGGAATTTTATGTGCAGTCGTATGCCCACACCTATACACTGACAAAAATAATACTACAATTAATTATTTAAAATATTCTACAAATTTTTGTTTGATATTTGCTGTATTATCAATAAGCAATATATTCTATAATCTAAGAAATCAGTTAAAGAAATAATATTTTCAAATGCTAAGATGTTTAGATGTAAATAAATCTTACAGTGTACAATTTTATATATATACATGTGTGTATGTTATGTGTACGTGTGTGTGTGTGTGTGTAAGTTAACGGCCGGCGGGTTTTGCTTTTGAGGCACCGGAGAAAGGTTGATGTGAAATATCACTTGAGATTTGAGTATCACCAGCAGCAGCAATGGCAACGGCAATGGCAGCTGTCCCAAACTTAACTGCAGTCTCAGTCGTCGTCTCCAACTTCAAGTGTGTCTCTCAGATGGGAACATAAACCATATCCCTTGTGCACTTTCTTTCCTTTTGTGGTTGATCATTTGGTCAGTTTAAAGTGGCATCAATTATTGCGAACCCATCAATTAACTGACCAGTTATCCCTCATTTTGCGATCGCTTATCGCAGCCCACAAATCCACATGCACATCCTCCAAGTCTTCACTTCACTGAAGACTATCTACAGTCTACAGTCTCCTTTTTTTTCAGCTTTTCTCATTCTTGGCATATTTGCCCTTTTTTGACTTGTGCTACTTTTGGATTTCTTCTCTTTCTTCTCGTCTTCTTTTTATTTTTATTTTATATATTGAGGTCACGCATGCAGGCGTATTATACTATAGCTGGGAGGGACAATCTCTGCGATAATACAAGCTGCTGGACAATGTGCATAACATCCACTGATTGCACATAATTAGCAGGAAAGGAAAAACAGAAAACTCTCTAAATAAAATCATCCAAAAATACGCGAAACATATTGTAAATCAAAATTTTCTGTTAAGAAAATTATCTAGAAAAATAATTTTAAAAAAAAAACTTTTTTAAAATCGTTTTCTTGTCTTTTAACTATGGCTGGAAATTTGAAACGTATCTAAAAGTTTGTTTCAAATTTCCAATTAAAAAAAAAAGAAAGAAGAAAATTATTCAGTTTATGGCTAGAATATTTGATGAAGATGATTAAACTGACATCGAACTGAAATTCTTGGAGGTTAAAACCAAACTTTTTGCCTTTCACCTCTCATCAAATGTCGTGAGGTTCATAAATCTTACTTGGCGTAAAATTGAAACCTAATCTTATGCGACAAATTTATTTTGATTGCCTTTGGCTACCAAGTTGCAGTATGCTTGCAGTTACTTGTTGCTCGTTTGCCTGTTGCAAGTCGTAAGTTGCAAGTTGCAAGTTGCAAGTTGCTGCAACTAAGCTGCGATCACAGTTGGCCACCCAACTACGCATTGACTGTTGCACAGATTTCTTGGCCATGATAGAGAAAATTTATTGTGTTGACTGCAACACGAGTTTGCATTGCGTTCCCGCACCTTTTCTTCACAAAAAACTCACATACTCATACTGTGATTCTTGTTTGTGTTTGTTTGTTTGTTTTTCTGTTTTTCTGTTTTTTTTTTTGCGGCACTTTCCGGCATTGTCCTCGTTTTGTTTTGGGGGTAGAATTTGTGACACGACCTTTAACGAGACTTTTTCCACTTGACACGCGACTTTCGAGCGTGCTGCATAGAGTTTGGAGTTGCCGCATCGATTTGTACTAACACATGTAGAGGATGCAGTCTGCAGTCTGCAGTCAGCAGCAAATTTAGCTAAAACAACAACAATAACAATGACTACAAAAAATAAACAAACATTTGTTGCTGAATTAGCAAACGACAGCGTCGACAGCAAGACGAGTTTCTGCTTATAATAGAGATGCGCTTTTAGCTGTTAGCTATAATTTAATAGTGACTGTAAATTTTGACACTGTTATTCCTCTGCTTGATAGCTTTGTGATTTTGTGAATGTTAATATCATATAATAAATGAGTATTATTTTTTTTTTTAAATCTAATTTAAAGTTATAAGAAAATTGTAGCGAAAATAATATTGTGCCACAATATGTTGCGATATTTGTCAGTCACATTCATAGTCGCAACTCAGTCACAGTCACAAATTCTAGCAGGTGTACATTGTATATGTGTGTGTGTTTTTGTATGTGTATGGCAATATCTTAAGCAACTTCATTATCATTATGGCCAGTTAATGATGAGCTTGCCGTTTGCAGCTGGCTATCGATATGAGAATGGGGAGCATCATCAACTGTTGTTGTTGTTGCTGCTGCTGCTGTTGGCGTTGCATGCACATTGAATTCCAATTGGGTTTGGCAGTGTGGCGCAAACTTAATTGTCAAGGTTCGTTAGTTTTTTTTTTTTTTTTTCGTTGTAGTCTTAGTCGTAGTCGTTGACGTCGACGTCGACGTCTTTCTGCTAATGTTCGTTTCTAATGGTCGTTTTGAGTAACTGCGCCCCGTCGTCGCCCGTTTAAAGCCACAACTTGCCAAAGGAATTCTCAATATTTCCATTACTTTGTGGTCTACGTCTGGGATTTCTTGCTGCGTTCTGCTGCTATTGCTGCTGCGTCGGCAACAACTGCAACTGCTTCTGCTTCTGTGGCTTTAGTCAGAGTAGCGCTCTCTGTCTGTCGCCTCTCTTTTGGGGTAACTATTTAATTCACATTCGTGGAAACTTGATTGTACTGTTGCTCCCCAACCAAGCGCACAAAATGAGAATCAGCAAAACGAAATGAACGCTCAACGTTGACGTCGACGTTGACGTTAGCGTCGTCGTCAATGCAAGGCATTGACTATGCTGTATAAAGTTTTTTTTTACACATCAAATGCGCTACATAGAGTATGTTTAATACTATTTAAGTTATAGGCACTTGACTTGCTTCCAAGTCAGTTAAAATTTATAAATTATATACATAGATGTTATATAGACAATGTACATATGGTACATTACATTTCTGTCGAGTACTTTAGCAGTACAACAAAATTTTCCCACGTTAATTTGTCGGCTAATTAACGAAAGTTATTCATGATGTTTGAGGTAGGTTCCCTTACATGCTTACAATAGGGTCGCGGGCGTTTGTGTATTAGTGTGTGTGTGTATGTGTGTGACTTTCTTTTGCCATTACTGATTGATCTGTGTGGCCAAAAACAAAAAAATAAAATAAAACAAAGCACTTAGCATACGGTGTGGTGTGGTGTGGTGTGCGATGCGGTATGGTATCAGCAGCTCAATTGATACTGAAAACTGGAGCTTTCTATTCATTAGGCCAAAACGAAAATATTGTCTGGGTGGGCAAGTTGTAGCGCATTACCTGGTACGTAAAGGCCATAAATTTCTGCACAACATCTGAGATTGTGAGTTGATGTTGAAACTGATGTTGAAGTTGCAGCTGATGCATTTAGAAGGTGCACAAAGTGAGAAAGATACAAAAGAGAGCAAAGATACATACAGATACAAAAATAGAAATAGAAATAGAAAGATGCAAGAGTGGAGAGGGGGATGGAATGGAATGTATGGTATGATAGTAGTATGCATTGCTGCTAACGTCGACAGCGTGGTGGCAGAGCTGTTTGTCGTTTACGTTCAGTTGAAATGCGTTTGATCAATGCTGATCGAGTTAGTTTTTGTCAAGATCGCGTTTAGGCCAAGTGCAACGTGCCGGCTAAATGTACAGTAAAATCAAATTACAAAGAATCAAAGAAACAAGGATATCTTATACATACGTTTAGCAGGATACTGTGTCGTGTTGCATGTGCCACTTGTCGTTTAACGGTAATCGGTAACGGTAAACGGTAATGTGATTAAACCTACTAACAACAAACTGACCGCATTACCAGTCGCCACCTGCGACAGCGACATTTACTTCACTTCAAACTTGCAACATTCGCCAAAAAAAAAAAAAAACAAAAAAACTAAAAGCAACAACAACACAACATTGTAACATTTGTTTTGTGGTATGTAAAGCAAAAGAGATCTAGCGGAGAATGGAAAAGGTGAGAGTTGGACTTGTGTCTTGTTTTGGAGATCTTGAGGTTTTCTGTTCTTTGCTTGTACGCATATTTAAAGTTTTTGATATCAATCTTTCGCAGGAATGAGCAATGACACTTAATGGCATTTTAGTCCCCAAACTCTGTCTCAATCTGAATCTCAGTCGTTGTCTCTGTCTCTGTCTCTGTCTCTGGCTTAGTGTTAGTCTCAGTCCCGGTTGCAGTTCACCATTCTGCACTCTCAGTCTCAGTGTTAGTCTCAATCTCCAAGTCTTAGTCTCTGGCCTCGAGGTCTTTCGGGTTTTTATGGCCAAGAGTCGACAGCGTCGCCTTGTTAAGTGTAAACGTTAAGTGCCTTCTTGTTACTTAATTCTCGGCTTTTATCTTTTCGTACATTTTCCCGCTCTAATTTGACTTGCTGTTGGAACATAAGGAAAAAAAAAAATATATATATATATATATATATATATATAAACCAAATAAAAATGCTTTTACCATAGCCAGGCCAGGGGCGTAGTTATTTAGTAGAGATTTAATTAGGGGACAGGACCTGTTCTTTTTTTTTTATAAATATTTCTTTAATATAAAATAATATAAATATCAATAGTTAATACTGAGCATATTTGGATTATATTTTCATTGCACATTTTACCTTTCACTCATAAATTTTTGCATTCTTTGAACTCTACAAATCCTTAGTTGTAACTTAGTTGATCTGGCATAAGTTGCTTATTTCTATTATAGACTTTTCGGTTTGTTGCCTGCTAATAAATTTACCTTCGTTATTTAGCTTTTAGTCTCATTATTATCAGACTTAGTGTCGGAGATTCTCGTTCTGGATTCATTATCACACGCGACATTAAGTGCAGGCATAATGTAATCGAGCATTTTCTTTAATTTACAGTTAATTGAGACTTATAGGGTGTTGTCGGAGTTGTCAGAAACACATTAAGAGTCAAAGCCACAGAAACAGACAAAGGCACAGTCAAAGCCACAACCACAGGCAGAGTCAGAGTCAGAGTCAGAGACGAAGTGAATTTAGTTAAAGTCTTTCTCGTGTCTTAGATATGGAGCTGGTAAGCATTTAGCTCTCAGCTGTTTGCATGTTTCTCTTTAATTGTAGAACACATAAAACTGTGATGGCAACCCTCGTTTACTTCATGGTCATGTGGCGTGTATGTAAATCAATCAAAGTGCTTTAGTTTAAGCCTTAATTAAGGCTCGAGGGTCATTAAGTTGAACTACTTTGGAGTCGGCATCAGCTTCAGTTTCAGCTTCAGCTTCAGTTTCAGCTTCAGCTTCAGTTTCAACTTCAGCTTAAGAGTGTTGCCAAAGCCATTATTTTGATCTTGTTCCGACTTCTAGCTATATGGTATATACCTATATATATATATATATATATATATATATGTATATATCTAAGCATTTTAGCCATTAGAGAATCTATTCCATAGATTGTTGGCAGTCAGCAAATGGCCAGTTGTTCAGTTGGCCGTTGATAGGCGTAGTGCCTGTCGTTAAAAATGGCCAACAAATTGCAATTGATGCGCGATAAGCCAAGTCACAGACAATAAACGAAATGCACAATCAATTATACGATCATCGACCTACCGCACAGTGGATAAAACTGTTCAATTTTACATTAATTCTAATGAAATGCAATTTCCTCAAATGTCAAGTTTTCTAATAAAAATAGACTTTAGACTATTTTTAGCCTTATCTCTATCTAGATCTTAGTAAATGCATAGATTTTTGCTGTCAAATTTTACATTATAAAAAATATGCAAATCAAATTGATAATAAATTTCACTTCTCAATCAATAGCAAGAATAAATGACCAGCAATAAATTAATCACTTCTTCTACCACTGTTGCAAGTGCACCAAATCGTTTGGCTAAGATAAACGTAGACAAGTGCAAGTACAAGTGCAAGTACAAGTAGAAGTACAAGTAGAGAAGTACATGAACTAACTAAGTTCAAGAGCTAGTAGTGTTTGGCTAGTTGTCTAGTTGTAGTACCTTTGGCCAAGTAACAAGTAAGAAATAACTTGTGCGTCAATTGTATAAACTTGTGCATCTCTGTTATAGACAGCAACAGCGTCAGCATCAGCATCAAGTGGCAAGAAGTGGCGGTTGCACCTGCGGCCAACAGGCGTTGCCTGGTAACCACTGATTTCCGCAGCGTTCATGCTGAGACTGTGGCTGTGGCTGTGGCTGCGGCTGCGGCTTCGACTGCCGATGACTGAAACTGAAGCTGCGGTTGCAACAGCAACTGTGGCTGCAAGTGTCTGAGAAACCGTTAGCAATCATTAGCAATGAAATCAATTGGCCCATATCGAAATAGTTGTACGAAGAGGATTGTATGTGCGTATAGTATGTGATTCTCTGTCTCTGTCTCTGTCTCAGACTCTGACTCTGAGTCTGTCTGTGTGTGTGTGATGGCAATCACTTCACAGGAAGTTCAACAAGTTAAGATCTGTGTTTTTCCAACTAATCAGCCGCACTTAAGTATATCAAATTTATATTTATATGGTATTAAGAGGTGTTACGAATATCTACAAATAAAAAAAAAAAAAAATAGAAAAATAGCAAAAAAAAAACTAGAATTAATACAATTTCATACTGATGAATAGATAGAAGTTCCACGTGAACTGTTATTCTAACAGATACTTTGATAACATGCTGCATAGAATGTGGAAGAATAAAATCAAGTAACAAGTTAATAATAATTGTATATAATTTGTGTTAAGATTTTTCAATTTGTTTTACACGGCCAGCAACTCAATCAAATATTTACAAATTGATTTGAATTATTGTTAAATATGCTATAAATTTGTGCCGCTTCAATCACAATAATTACATGCAATCTACAAACACTTTGATTACTTATGCAAATGCAAATGGAAATGTAAATGGAAATAGAAATAGAAATGCAAATGCAAATGTATCTCGTTGTTGTCGGATCCTTTGGGCAGGTGGTAGCACGTTTTGGTAGCTGGTAGCTGCTTGTATAGTTGCTATGCTAGTATGCTGGTAGTGTGGTTAGGCGCACAACCCACAGATTATCTGGTAGCGTTAGTAAGAAATGTTTGTCTATGCGCAATGTTAAATGATTTTGTGCCAGAAGGTAGGAAATTGCGTGCAATAAAAGATAGATATGTTTGCGGCGAGCTATCAACGCTTGGATCATTAGAGAAATATTCGACAGGCCGCCGCAGACAACGGCAACAGAACGTGGCACGAAGCCAGCATAAATATTGGCAAAGAATACGTTTTGTTTTCTGTTTTCTGTTTGCTTTTCTTTTTATTTTTCTTTTTTTTTTTTTGCTCTTATCTTGGCCAATTTATTGCCACTTTTACCCAAATGACTCAATACCCCTTTGTGGAGCAATAGTCTACACTTTTGCATTCCACTGCCTCAACTTCCAACTGCAACTTCAACTTCAACTCGAACTCAAACTCGAACTAGTTCTATGCACGCACGCACTTGCCTCAATATAAATGTAATTCTCAATTACGAAACAAGTTATGCCACAAATTAAAATTATGCAAATAAACAGAGCGAAAACGATGAGAGAAAGAGAGAGACAGTGATAGTAAAGTTTCTCTAACTGCACATTGGGATAACAAGCCTCAAAGCTGCCACAAATATAAAGATAAGAAAGAAAAAAAGGGCGTCAACTTAGGGTTTCGCCCAAATTAGATGAACATGTTGCATGGTGTTACACTTAGCAAAATAAATTTAATTTACTGTGAAAATAATAATTTAATTTAATTTTTATTTATAATAAACACACAATTTATAATATATATAAAAATAATAATTTTAGAAATTAGCTAGAAATTAGTTTCAATAAATTTAAATAATTTTATAAAAATAAATGAATTTCTTCAAGTGAAATAAGTGGTCTGAGGGTATCGCAAGGTGTTTCATCGTTATTATTAATTAACAACAATTCGATTTGTGGTCACACTTGGGGGCTGGTTAGTTATTGCACTTGCAACGTGCAACATACACGTGTTTCTCTCTCTCTCTCTCTCTCTCACACTCTTTCATTGTCTTTGTATGTGTTTGGTAATCATATTCACAAGCATTTGGCAAGTTACAAGTGGAAACTCTGCCACTGGCAGGTCGCAACTGTTCACCTGGTCGCAAACTAGTCGTTCTTTATTCTCTTCTTGTTGTTGTAGTTGTTTGCTGTTATTGTTGTATTTGTTTTTTTTTTTCGGAGGCAAATGGCAAACACGTTTCGCGGAACAAGTTCAGGTGCTGTGTCCGCGGACTTGGCAGTCGAACTCGGACGCGAACGTGGACGCAAAGTTGGACATGGCCAATGGAGTAACATGTCTCAAGACTTGTTCCACCCTTTTTTTCTTTTTTTTGTTTTCTGGCGCACCAAAGACGACAACGACGACAGCAACAACAACAACAACATCTGCAAAAGCTACGACAATAACAGCAGCAAAAGCAACAACAACAACAACAACAACAACAACAACAGTAAATACTAAGATCCATCCGTTAAACTGCTTTGGGCCATTGTCCAAGTAATATAGCCAAGTTAGCATTGGGTCAAACTGAACCTGAGTTAGATTTGGAGCGCGAAAATGGGACCACGCACCGCAGACAGCGAAATGAGATTCCAAGCTGTAGCTTTAGTTTCATTTGAATGAAGGTCTTTGCCAGAAACATATTATTGCCTAGTATTGTTTACTATTGCCTCGTATTGCCTTTTACCAGACTAAGTTCTAGTTCTTGCACTAGAAGGAACTAATGGCTTATAGTATGAGTTATATTAGTTCTGCTTAAGTTCTTAACTCCATTGTAATTCATTTTATGAGTATTTCGGTAGTTAAATTTTTTTGTTTCTTCTTATTCTTTTTCTGGCAGCTATAAAATTTGAAAATTTCAGCTGCCAATTTTTTTAGTTTTCACATTAAATGCAATAAGAAAGAGTGAAATACACAAGTACAAGGAAAAAGTGAAAGAATTAAGATTTAATGAAAAGAAATTCTTCTATAGTTTTTCTCTAGTTTCACTATTTATTTGCTTCTACTTAATTTAATTAAAAAATTCGCTGAACTTTAAATATATAGAAACTATTCTACTCTCGTCAAGGAGTACTAAAAAAAAATTAAAAAAAAATTAATTATCCTAATTAATTTCTATAGGATTATGTTTATAAGTTTTTTCCACTAATTCTAGTAATTATGAACCATGATAGAGTTACATACATCATACTCATGTTTATCTATTTCTATAACAATTTTCTTTTAAAACGAACATCAAAATTGACTTATAAAAAATGCTTTAATTACAACTGTTAAAAGATCAGCTACTGAAACTAACAATTCCTTCGAGAGAGTGAAGTTCAAAGAAGAGCAGAAAGTTGTTAGAAGAAGTTATACGTACATATGTAGATGATGAGGAGAGGTAAAAGAAGAACAGTAACTTTTTCTACTGCTATTCAGGCATTGACCAATTGTGAGTGTCGAGTAAGTGCTCCATTTGGACAATGGAGCCACATGTGAGTGTTGAATTTCACTCGGCTAATTGCCTTTGATGAGACGCACATGGATCTATCTTTGTATATACAACATATACATATATATATATATATAGTTTTGTATAGATGTTTTAGATATTTATGCTTGCGGCGCCACATAAAATAATGCTGCAGCTGAGTAGAAGAAAGAGAATCATGCAACAACATGCACTTTCTTCTGCTCAAAGATACAGAAGCATAGATACTCTTAGTAAATATGTATGTATATGTATCATGAAATATAGGTACATATCCAAAATTGATTTATATTTCTTGTTGATCAAGAATATATATGCATATAATTTAGTAAGTAACTCTTTACTTTATGAAAGTGTATAGAAAACAACATGAAAAGCTGATGACAGCCGTGTGAAGATTGTAGACAAAACAACAGACTAGGGGAAAACCCGGGGGGGTCTGAAATGTTAGAAGCAGCTGTAAAGTTGCATATAATTTGGCATAATGGAATTTGAAACTGGACTTTCAAACGGATGCTGAGAATAGGGCAAGGGGATACAAGTATATATGTACATATATGTGTATATGGATGTATGTGTAGTGGTACAGTCAGTAGTCTGTTTGTCAGCCTTGGAGTGCCTTTGACCATAAATTCTGTAAATTCAAAGCGCGATGGAATGTCACTTGCCAATTATTAGAGAATGTCTAGCTTGTCGCTGATATCTTTGCCATGTTTGTATTGACGATCGTCAACTGATGCTGTAGCTGTAGCTCTGTAGCTGCAGCTAAAGTTGTAGCTGTTACTGTTGTTGTAGCTATAGCTGTAGCTGTAGCTGTAGTAGGAACATCAGACTCTCCAAAGGCATCATCGGAGAGCGCTCCACTTATCGTTGCTTCATATCTAATATAGAAAACTTAAACAGGTTCCACGCACTGCGGTCGGTCGCTCGGTTGGTCGCCGCCTGCTTACTATTTGCTGCTTGCTGTTTGCTACAAAAGTGTAGTTCAATCACAGCATCAATCCTCACATATTCCCAGCTTACAAGCTTACTAGCTACTCTCTATATATATATATTCCCAAGCCTGATGCTCCAGGGCCATCCATCTGACACAAGACTCTCTTTTTAATTGCTGCACTGCGTCAGCTATTCAGGACGGAAAAACGTTTGACAAATGCAATGCCGACAATTACATGCCAATGCCAATGCCAATACGAGATGCGATACCAAACCCATCCGCACCATACAGTGCATCCCCTATAGATGTTTCAGATGAAAACTGGCTAAAACTAGAACTCATTATTGTGTCATCATCATCATTATCATAATCGTCATTTTCATCGGCTTCTTTTGCTGCTGCTTCTTTGCATTAGCAAATATTTTCATTTATACACAGTACGAAAAGAAATGCTGAATAATATAATTTATAAAATTTATGGAATGTCAAAGGAAGTTACTTCAAAAAATATTATTGTATATTCTCAAGTATACATATATTAATTTCTTTCTGTGTATGTGCATTCTCCTCCGATTGATTATTGAAACTGCTATAAAAAAAAAGAAAAAAAAAACTGGTTAGCTTATTCTAAGCAAGCCTCGCACTTGGTAAACAAACTGAACCGTTAAAAGAAGGAAATCTTAGGAAAAAATAATTTATATATGTTACTTGTTTAGGAATTGTACTCGACTCTTAACTCTCGACTGTAGACTGTAGACTGTAGAGTCTCGTCTTTGAGCTCTTAACTCTTAACTTGTCGACTGGCATCTTACAACTCGCAAGTTGCAACTCGACTGTTAACTTGACTCTCGACTTGACTCGGGCATTGCATAATTCGCTTTCTAACACAACTTAATCAGAGTTCCAGCCCAGAGAGTCCACATGACACCACTGACCTTGTGCCACTTGAAAGGCGACCCAGACAGAAGTGAAAACAAAATCCCTATTCAAATTTGTTGGTACTGCAGTTGGAAATGGGACTGAGACTGAGACTGCAACAGAGACTGCAACTGAGACTGCGATTGCGACTAGTAGTGTAAGCTGTAAGGCTAAAGCTGTTGTGCCATTCCATCTAGGCAACGACTCGGGGTGCCACAGCCCGTGTTCGAGTTGAACTTGAAGTGCGGAACCAGATGTAAGTAAGTAACGGTCCTGCGGCGACTCGTCCGTCCCGCTGCCTCGTGAGAAATCAAACTGTAAAGTGTGGCTGCAGTTCGAGTTGAAGCTGTAGCTGTGCTGTAGCTGTAGCTGTTGCTGTTGCTGATGCTGATGCTGATGCTAAAGCTGTTGCGACGTGGCCAAGCGGGCCGCGGTGTCTCATCAGCCGATGTGGCTGTAGCCTAAACAGGTTGCAATGCTCGTATACCATTTTAAGTTTGTTGTGCTTCCTCTTTGGCACATCTGTGCGCTGCGCCGGTGGCGGCCTGATGAGGCACAATACACATACACATACACACACACACACACACACACACACACACATACATACACGCACCATACCATATCTAAGCTCGAAATAGAGAGAAAAGTTTTTAGTATTAGCCAAAACCAATTGCACAATTTGTAACAGCTTTTGACGTTCCTGTGGTTGCAACTTGCAACTAGAAACTTACAACTTACAACTTACAACTGCCACTGTCTGCCTGGGCAACGCCTTTTGTATAACCATTGCAAGAGGTAAGCCACCTCTAATGTACCTATGTACATACCACATATAATATATATATATATATATATATATATATATATATGTTTAGAGTAGATTTCTCTGGTATGTGCCACAACTCTTTCTGTTGTGTCACCCTGCAGCATTTTGTGGGTGTATATGCACTTCAAAACTATGGAACAGATGATGGCGCAGGGATCCGCTAGGTTTGCCACTCTGGCAGATTGAAAGAAATCGTAACATGTTATGGCAAAGGTTAACTGCAACTCAATTGGTTCTAAAGGCGCTACAAATTATCGCTAACGATTTATTTAGTTTCATTTATTTCTTATACAAACTGTTGGAGAAAATTAAGATATGAAAGCTTGGTCAATGAGAAAGAGAAAGAGCTACTATAAATTAAGAAATTGAGAAATTTACAAAAATTTCATTAGAAACAAATGTAATTCTCTCAATTGGCATCTAAAAATTTTCATTTAATTTCCTTGAACTTGCAATGCTCTTAATTGTTTTCCCAGGAACTCAGGAAGTTGTTGTGCTTATCTATAAGATGTTTTTGGCGTGTGTGAATGTGTGTGCAAAAGATTATGTGAAGTTAGCTCTGCACTTTAGCAAATCAACAGCCTTCAGCAATTTAGCTGCAGTGCCAATGCTATCACACCTATGTATCTTTTGCAGCCTTCAGTCACATACACCTGTAATTTACGCTTGCCACCTTTTGCACCACGGCAAGCGCGGTATTGCGGTGGTGCTACAAAACGAGCATTAGCTGCCAAAAGAGACTCAAGACAATTTGTAGGTACCTTTAAGAAAAAAAAAAACAGAAAACAGAAAACAAAACCAGACAAAAAGAGAGACAAAGCGATAGAGAAAGAGAGAGAAAATGATAGCTTTAACTTCATGTTGAGCTACAGCTCCAGGAAGGAATTGTTGCGGTTTTGTAGACTTTCTGATTGTGGTTTAAAGCACAAAAGTTTTGAGGTAGAAGCTGATGCAAGAACTGATTGCAGTTCTTCTAACTCTGCAACGTTGCAATAATTTTGTAATTTCTCACTCACTTAATTTAGCACAATTAATCTCAATTTTAGCTGTCAACTGCGGTGCGCAGTCTGAGGTAACCTATCGCCACGCACATGTCCCAGGGACAGGTACCCAATGTACCCAGTGTACCAGGTTCTAGATTCCCGGTACCGCATAGTGGGAATCTTCACATAAATATTGAACTGCCGTTATGTTTTCATGTATAATTTGTCACTCGAAATTAATCTACGCAGCGTCTTCATATACTATGGACATATACATATATATACATATACATAGTATATATATATTATATGTTAAGAGTTACGTGTTTAGCTAAAGTTGTTTCTTAATTTTTTTTTTTTTTTTTTTTTTTTTGAGTTTTTTAATCTGACCGGATTTGATCTTCTTTAAAGTTCGCTCTCAGCATTGTTTATTATATCATAATGCCAACTGTTAACTGACTGTGACCGTCTAACAATAGGACCGGGTGTCTTCCTCTCTCCCCCAACACTCACAGAACTTTTTCATTCTATATATAATTTTTTTCTGTTTTTTTTTTTTTTTTTTTTGGAACTTCAAGAGTTGAAGATGTCTGTGAGTTCAGTTTTGAGACTGACACTGACACTGACACTGAGTCTATTGCCCCATTAAGCGCTTTTAGGAGTTACATTTTAAGTATTGTTTTAATTTACATTTTTGTTTCATGTTTGTATGTGTGTGTGTGTGTGTGTGTGTGTGTTTATGTGTGTTGTATTTTTTGCTTTGCACATTTTGCGGTTTGTCTTTTGCTTTGGTTTCATGTTTGCAACATTTTCTTTTTGCGGTTTTACAAATTTTCTAGTAATCTTTTCGCTTTGAGACTTGTCTTTCATACAGGTTCAGGTTCTTCTTCTCTTTCAGGTTGTCTCGTTGACGTACACATGCTTAGATATAGATATGGATGTGGCAAACAGTGGACCATGGTAAACAGCGGGTGGAAGGCGGGGCAAGAGGGTCGCTTGGTCGGTTGGTCTGTCGATCTATTGGTTGGTCTGTCGATCGTTGGTTGGTCGGTTGGTTTGTTGGTCGTTTTGGTCGCCTTGGTCGGGTTAGTCTTCGACTGCCTCATCATCTTCTTCTTGCACAGTGGCAAAAGCAAAAGCTACACTTAGAGAAACAAAAAAAAAAAAACATTTTAAATGAAGAGCAAACGTTTCTATTTATTTTAAATACATATCAATTTATCTTTATGATAATGTAAAATTATTTATTAAATATAAGACTTGAAATTATTTTGCAATAGTCAATGGTTTTTCTTAGTGTAGCGCACAGTCAAGGTGTTATTTTCATTTCTAGGTTACTGACCCATGTCATATGTGTGTGGAAAATTCAATATTGCTGTGAAAAATACCTACACAACTATTAAATAAAGACATGGCCAATGCCTAGACTTCGTAAACCCCTCACAGAGCTCTGAGTCTATGTATAGTAGTCCCAGCTGTTGGCTCTCAGCCTAAAGAGAAGTATCTTTTGTTTCGTACTTAATAATTACGCTCATTTCATGCATGCAACGTTTGGATTCCAGTGAATCGCTATCGCCCCCACTCTCCGTACTCCCCCATCCACACATCAGTGACTATGACTCCTTATCTATGACTGTAAGTTTTTCCAGCTACCGTGTGCGGTAACCTTCAAGTTAACATGGAACAAATGAAAAAATTCTTCGACAGCTGCTTTTGCTTTTGCTTCTGCGACCACTGCGACTACTGCTGTTGTTGTTGTTGCTGCTGGTGTTATTGCTATTGCTGTTGCAGCTCGTTTTTCCTTTAGCTTAATTAATTACCACATTCCTTTTGGCATTTAGCTTGTCTGTGCCGTCTGCCCCGTATGCTATAAGATTTCCGCTTGTTGCGGAACCAAATACGAACCAAGACTTCAAGACACTTAAGACACAAACACACAAATGTGGAAACATCTGAACATCTGCTGACTTGAGATTCGAGTCGATTTTCTCTGTCTCTCTTAAGTTTTGCACACTTCCTACTCAAAATGGTAATCGATTGAGTTCGCACATGTCATTTGACGCGCTTTTGTGGCATTGTTGACAGCCGACAATTACAATGAATGTAAAATGACATGTGAGATCAGACCGGAGATCGGAAGATCGCAGCATCGAAACATCGCAGCATCGCAGCAACGCAACATCGGACCAGGCCAAGAAGTGGCTGCATGACAAATTGCGACCTATTAATCTTTCGACTTTCACTTTGCACAGGCCCAGGCCCAGTACCATTACACCCTCTACCTTTCCCTTCCCCTTTCTCACTCTCTCTATCTCTCTATCTCTGTCTCTCAGTTTCTTTCATTCTCTATGTTGTATTATGCAAATGTCAAGCTGACAGTTGACAACAGGATCGAACGAGATCAACGCAAAGGGAAGGCCAAGTTAATGCTATGGGCCATGGCTAATCAGCCGCAGCATAATTGCCAATATACTAGACGGTTTTTCTTTTACAATCTTTATTCGTTTTTTTTTTTCTCTTCTGCTTCTTCTTATTCATTCGATTTGATTCACGTGTAAACGATTTATCAAGTTTCAAGCAGTGATTGAGCTATGCAAGCGCTAAATCTGACGCCGACAGCAACAACAACAGCAACAGCAACGGCAACAGCGAAGGCAACAGCGACTGTGGCAACGTCAACTGTGACTGCGACAACGATTGCGTTTTGGCCCCTTAAGTTTGGTTTTTCTCTTAACCAGAGCCCCGAAGCTTTGTGTCGTTTTGAATTTTATGGGTCAGTAAGGTGGAATTTCAGTTTGGGATTTCTACTGGGCTTGTGTTGGCAAGCAAGAAATAAGAAGCAAGAACTTAATTTCAGTTTTGAAAGTTTATGCCAAATTGATTGGTGCGAATATAAAAACAAATCCCATGCCGCGACTTTAATGAGCATATTTATGGTGTTTCTTTTATATATGTAGATATATATAAAATACATAAATATTTACTCTGACACACACACACATACACACAGAGAGAGAACTATGTTTAGTTAGAACTCTCGCACAAGCTGTGTTATTTATGACTGGAGATTAATGTTGTAGATTAATCAATTTTTAAAGAAGCCAAACATAACCTATTTTTTATTATGTTTGCAAATGTTATTTATTCGTTTTATTTTTTTTTTTAACTAATCTCAATAAAAATATATATTTAATTAAAATATAAATTAATATTAAAGTAATTAAAAAAAAATTTGTAAATATTAATATTAAAATAATTACAAAAAAAAATTAGACCGTTATTTAAAATTTTTATAATTCCAATCACAACAATATAATATTTAAATATTTTTAATATTTATTTTTAAAATATCAACAAAGAACTTGACATTCAATTTTATATTGGCACTTGACAAATAAAATAAATAATAGAAATAAAAAAATTATAACAATTTCTATGTAATTTATTGCTTAATAGTTTTTCCAAACTTTTAAGAAAACACAAAATATTATCTAAATAAAAAGTTTTCACGTCTTTCGCAATCTTTGCAACTTTTGCACACTTTCATTTTCATCGACGTTTTTTTTAGTGTTTTTTTTTTTTTTTTGGCAATAACAACAAAAACTTACAACTCACATTAGCAAATTACACTTATAGACTACCGAAAAAAAAAAACAAAAAATCGTGCAAGTGAGTGCAAATCGTTTTGTTGCTTTCAAAAAAAAGAAGAAAAACAAAATTACAAACTATAAGATTCGAAACGATCACAAAATAAGCATTTACAACTTCTCGGTTCAGTCAAGAGTTAAGGTGTTGTTACTTACGAAATCTACGTATACTATCATATGTATGTACATATACATAAATATATAATTATATACTGATTAATGATCAAGTTTGGGAATGACAGTGTTAAATGATCACTGCAAACCGATGATCAGACAAGACGATCGTGTCAAAGTAATACAGAAGTTATCGTCGATCAGTGTTGACTAGTGTTCTGTCAATGAACTTGCTTCAATCTGATATTATACAGATATTAAGATTTACACACATACATACATACCATATCATATAATATTTATGTAGATTATTCAGTTCGATGAACTGCATCAGATCTTTGAATAGTTTATACATTTTTTATTTTTTGTACTATTCATTTTTCATTATTTAACTTGAAAAATCATTCAATCATTTCAATAGACAAATCGATCTATAGATCGTGTCTGTGATCGCTTCTAACTATACTTAAATGTCAAATTAATTCTTTAGACTATCAATTGTTTGAGATAATAAATATCTTTTTGATAAATATAAGTAGGCGTACGAACTGTTCGAGATCACTTTCCAAATTCATTTTTATTATGATGCAGATGCATTCGTAATATTTAATATGTGATTCATTGCAAAAATACAATAGTCTGTACTCAATATTATATAACAGCCGTTATAACTGATAACTCATAAAAAAAACCGAGATATTCAAAACATAATATAAATCTTTAACACTGACCTACTTTCAAAAATTGAGAAAAAAAAATAAATACAAATCAAAAAAAAAATACATTTTTTTTTTAGTGAGTCAATAAAGAAACCGCATACAGAGACCAAATACGGCTTTGCGTTAATATGGAGATTAAATAATCGTACTCGAACTTGGACTCAGAGCCAGGCTAAGACTCAGACTCAGCCACAGTCACAGACACCGACATAGACTTTGAAACGTGAATCACCCACAACAACGCGAGTGGCAGCGGTCGACTTGCAAAATAACTTGGCAAGTGTGACAACAGTCGATGATGATGAAGAAGAAGCAGAGGTGGTGCTGAGAAAGAAAAGTTGCTAAAATTTATATACATAGATATCACACGCCTGGGGGGTCGAGGTCGCCAAACCGTAAACATTCATACATACACAAATAGTCACACACACGCACACACACATTTACATACACATAGCATATTCCTTCTCAGAGTCCCCAATATTCCCCATACATTTTATCAATATGCAAGAGTTAAGAGCAGACGCAGCTCGAGGCCTTCCAATCAGCTGTTCGACACAAGTCTTAAGGCACAAACTTGTCCATCATAAATCTCTCTTTGGCTTTTGCTACGCTCTCTCTCTCTCTGTCTCTCCTAGCACTCTTTCAATGCGCGTTGCTCAGATTTACAATCGTTCGCTAGCTTACGCGCGCTCTTGTTCTCTCCCTCTCTTTCTGTCTCTCTTTCTATTTTTGTGTGTTGCTCGATCTCTGTGTTGTTCGGCTTTATTCGGCTGGCAAGTGGACTTTTATGCACTGGCTGTAACTTTGCCGGCCGCAGTTGGTTTTACACAGCGCATGAGTGCGGATCGGGTTACGGATTACGGTAAACGTTTAACGTTCAACGTTCGTTTTCTTTATACGTTACGCGTTTAACGTTTTTCACGGATGCTTTTACTACATATTCGATTAACGTTTTTTTGCTTACTGTTCGTGCTGTATGGTTAATAATTATCAAAGAGAAATAAAATATAAAAAAAAGGTGCCTAAACTTTTGTAACACTTTTTATAGAGCCGCCAGCGGCAATAGACGGACAAACAGATAAAGACAAATAGAAACACACACACACACACACACACATAGCTAGACGAATGGACGGTTAGATGGACAGCTAGAAAGACTGACAAAACTGCAATCAATCAAATAGTTGTCTCGCATAAATTTTCTGAAATGAAATCGATCGCCTAAAATCTGAAAAAAGAAAGAAAAAAAAAAAAAATCTTAATAAAATTGTGCTTTAAAAAATCAACGAAATCATTTAAGTAATAAAAAGTGAGAGTTTTCCACACTTCGCTTTTTTTTTTTTTTAGGTAATTTTGCTGTTATCTCTGTGCTGTTGTTGTAGTATTTTTTTTTCTTCTTTTGTCGTTGTCGTTGCCGTTGCTATTGCTTTTGCTTTTGTTGCTACTATTGCTGTTTCTGTTTCTTCTCCTTCTGCCTTCTGCCTTCTGAGCTTTTGCCTTTCGCTAAACAAACGTTGCGACTCAATCACGACTAATTGCGCATGCGCCTCTGTCGACGCATAGACGCTGAGACGTTGTCGCCGACGCTTGATGCGTATTTAAAGTGCCGCCTGGTATTACAAAACCGGAGCTGAAGCTAAAGCTGGAACTGCAGGTATCAACATACATACATAGCACTTCAATGGTTATGTGGCCTACGGCAATTGCATGTCTGTATGTTTGTGTGTGTGTGTGTGTGTGTGTGTGTGTCTACTTAATATGCGTGTCACGTTGCCGGCCATCAAGTTCAAATTGCAATCGCTGTCAACGCATTGCAACATGGGGCATGCAACATGCAGACGGCGGTAACGTCGATGGCGGCACGCGTTGAAATTTTGAAATTAACACTGCAACTGGAGCAACTGCTAATTAAGAAATAAAAATTGATCAGACGAACGAACGAACGAACGAATGAGTTGTAGCTTTTCTTGTTGTTGTTGTTGTTGTTGTTGCTGCCGTTGTGTGTGAAAGCTGACAGCAAGGATAACCGTGTGTCCGACTGTTCGACTGCCCGTTTGTCTGACTGAGCAGTCTGTCTATTTTCTATGTATTTCTGGATAGGCGAATGACCTGCTTGGCGATAAGTCTGTCAGCAACATGCACACTAATTAGTTCACATTTTGTGGCATACAGCTGCGCGTTGCACTCAAAACTTGCCACTTGTTAACATTGGGCGACGCCACAAACAACAAACAACACACAACAGCAGCAGCAGTAGCAGCAGCAACAACAAAACTAACAGCAGCAATAAAAAAAAACAACAGTTACACTTAGAAAAAAAAAAAAACACAAATGTTCTTAACTGAAATGCAACTTGCTTTATTTTTACCGCATTATTAACATTTTTATATCAAAAAAATTCAGAATTTAATTAGTTGAATAATTAAATGAAATAATTTTTTTTTTTATTTTAATTTCAACATTTGAAATTATTTTTTAATTAATTTATCATTTAAATGTTAATGTTTGTTTTCGCTGAGTGTAGGCAAAAGTGAGTTAATACTTGTATTGTGGACTCTGCCACAGCAAGTTTTTTTTTTTTTTTTTGTTGCACCATGTTGCAAGTTTTGCGCCTTGCAACAGGCTGTCAAATGCAAACTGCGAGTGGAACTTGGCTTTTGCCGCTTGGTGTTGCGGCTGCGGTCAGTTGATGCTGCTTTTGCCTGCCTGTTGCTGCTGCGAGTTACTCGTAAAGCATTTAACTGCAAAGCTAATGTACTCACACACAGACACACACACAGACACACACACACAAAGAAACACACATATACATACATAGAGAGAATAGAACTAACACTCATACAAGTGCAGTTAATTAATTTCTTTGTTGTTCTCTACGGTAAATCATGCCACATTTGAGAGAATTTTTCGCGCGCAACAAGAAGAAGAATAAGAAGAAGAGAACAAGAGCTGAGAACTGAAAACTGAAAACTGAGAACTAAAAACTAAACATTGAAAACTGTAAGAGAATTGTAGTCAGTTTATTGAACATAGTTACGATATTCACGAGTATTCACAAGTTGCATTTGGAAGTCGAAGCATCTTTTGTTGCAGAGAGACTTGAGACTTGAACTGCATTTGCATATAAATTAGTTTTGATAGCACTCGACGAACTTGGAAACAAAAGCCAACAGACAACAGAAAACAGCCAACAACTAAAAGCAAACGGCAAACGGCTAACAGCTGAAACTATGGCTAAAAGCGTGGTAGCCCAAGTAGCTGAGCCAAACTAACCGTTTGTTGATGTTTGTTCTATGAATGCGTTTGCCTGCCTAACGGTACTCATTAAGTGAACTACAATAACAAATAACAAAAACAAAAACCACAACAACAATAGCAACAGCAACAGCAACAGCAGCAGCAACAGCAACAACTTTTGGTGGGAATAACCACCAGCATATACGACCAGTCTCTATGTCTTGGTCTCAGTCTCAGTCTCAGTCTCTCACTCTCTCTGTATGTGTATGTAGACAGGATGAAGCGATAAGTTGGCAATAAAAATTGGCAGCACTTTGGCACATACGACTACAGCTGAAAGACAAAAGACTTAGGAAACGAACCACAGTTGCCACATTTGCCGCACTAACTGTAACAGTTACTGAGCCAGTTAATTGTTAATTGTTGACAAGTACTCGCCGTATGCAAAGCGAAAAGAAGTGCAAATGTACGTTTAATGAGCTACAGTTACAACAACAGCAACAACAACAACAATAATAATAATAACAAGAGCAACAGCAGTAGCAGTAGCAGCTTCAACATTCAGCTGGTAACTCCAGCAAACACGTACTGACAGCCCCACCGTTGCCTGCCCCACTCGAGTATAACTTGTGGTTTTCTTAGCTGTGCTGGGAAGCTGGTTACAGAAGTACAACAAGCATCTTTAGGCCCCGCCAAGAAAGTTAAACAGCTGAGGGAAAACTTAACCTCAAGATAATAACTAACCAGAGATAAAAAATAAAAAAAAAACTTAGACATGAAGGAACACAGAGATAGGCAGAGAGCAAGAGAGAAAGAGAGAGAGAGAGAGAGAATAAGATAGAGATAAGCAATTACAGAAAGTTGTCTTATATTCAATTTTCATCTCATTTCATTGAAAAGAAAAATTGCATTATTATTTTTTAAGATATTAAAAAAAAGAAAAAAAAAAGAAAAATTATGCTCACTTTTTATTAAAAAGTTTTTAACATTTCAGATTTTTATAAATTGTATATTTTTTTTTTTTTAATGAAAATTCACACAATTATAAAAATTAAAAAATTTAATTAGTAAAATTTAAAAATATACAGATTAAAATTTCATTTACATTAAATTTCGTTTAACAAATATTAAATTATATTTATTTTTTTAATTTTTTAATTATTTAATTGTTATTAACACTTTTCGATTATATAAATTTCTTTATAATTAATTGGCACAAGTTTATAAATAAATAACTTTTTCATTTTTAACACACAATTTAATAAATTTAATTATTAAATAATACATAAATTAAAAATAAAAATTGTCACTTTCCCATTAGCCATCGATTAATTGTGCCACAAAACTACTGTCGCTTTAGGCCATTTTTTGTTTTTTTGGTAAAGTTTTTCAATCTAAAGTTTCAGTTTTGTCATAGACAAATTTCGCTTTTGTGATTACCATATGGTTTCACGCATACGCATGTGCGATAAACATCTAGATATGTATCTACCTAAGCTTCTTCTTCTTCTTTCTTCACGCTGACTGCTGCATTAACTAGCTCGTCAGATCATTTGAATTTTATTTTAGCCAAATTCGTTTTGGCTACCAGAAGATCGCAGATCAAATATCTATTTTGCCAAATAGGGTCAACGCGTTTTATATTATTTTCGTTTATTTTTGTTTTTATTTTGATTTTCGACTGCGCCTTCATAGTTTTAGCATAAATGTTTAAGCTAAGGCTTGTGCTTGTGGTGATAATATTTTATTTTTAATATTTTTTATTTTTATTTTATTTAGAAATGCGACAGAGAAAGGCATCAACAAACAGTTAAGTTGCCCTGACCCGCCCATTAATGGAAAAAAAGTGAAAAAAAAAACAGTAATAAAAAGAAAGAAAAGAAATAAAAGGAAAACCTACGAGAATTGTGCAATAAAACTAAAATCGGGATAATATAATATAATTTCTATATATACATATATTCGAAAGATATTAATTAAGATTTAAAGAAAAGCCTAAAACAAAAAAAAACAGTTTAAGATGAAGACGAAGATGTCGGCGTCTTTTTATTACATGCTGTTGTTAGCGTTGTTGTTGTAGGCGTGATTAAACAGTTATTGCTACTATAAAATCGCCCACAAATAGTTGAAGAAGTTTTATTGCATTCGCATATATGTGTCTTTCGCTGTGTTTGTGTAAGTGAAAATCAATTAAACAAAAAACAAAAAAAAAAAAAGTAAAAACAAAAGGAATAAAAAAGAAAAAAAAAAAAAATAAAGTATATAAAATTTGATTGGCATTATTATTTGTTGATTTACGCGTTTATCGACCGACCATGAAAATGTTGGAAAGTGTGCCGATTTCCACAAAATAATTAACAACGGCAATAACAAAGAAAATTGTTCGTGGAAAGTGTGTGTTAACAACATTCGAATAAGAAGAAGAAGAAGGAAAAAATCTTATTAGCCAAAATGGCAGGCAGTGAAAATCAAATTTGATAAGCTCATAAAAGCTAACGACAACGAGTTCATTGTTCTTTTTACACATCAGCATACATATCTATACCTATATCTATATCTATATATACAATATATACTATATATATATAAAGTAAGTGCTAAACTAAGTGAAAACCAGATCGTATTAAACTAGTTTCAAGTGTTCGTTCAGAGACAGTAAGATTTGAGCTGAACTTCTGCTTTGGCTTCTGCATCTTCTTCTTTTTTTCAACTGTGCTACGATCCAATTACAGCCATTTATGGCTGGCAACTTTACCGTTAATTGAGAGTCTAGTAAGTTCATATTATAAAACATTTTTTGATTTTATATTATATATTATACTACATATAAGAATATGCGTAAGACCCGTAAGTAGAAAGTAAAAGAAAACTTTACTACAACAGTTCAAAATCAGTTTACAAGCTTATAAATTTCAATTTTATGTTGAAAATCTAGATATTATAACTCTATTATAATAATCACATATCACCTATAGATATCTATTGTAACTAAAGTTAAAAAATCACTTAATTATGAGCTTAACAAATTCGAGTTTTAATTCCAAACTGTTGACAATATTTTCTTAAAGTTTATTCAATAATTATGCAAATCCGATTATAAGAAATCGTTGAAAACTTTTAAATACAATTATTGTGCGTTTAAAAGAAAACAAAAAAAAAAAAATATAAATACATTTGAATTTAATGATTCATTCATAAGCTGAATGTAATTTTCATCATTTTAAATTCAATTAAAAAATTTAATAAAATTACAACGTACGTTACGTATACGTATATGTACATAGGCAGGCATAATGCGACATTCTAATTTGTAAATAATTTTGTATGAACATAAACGTTAACATTGTGCAATAAAATTGCTTATAAACTATTACCAGCCATATGTATAAGTGTATGTGTGTGTATATGTCGCGATTATCTCAGTATTACGATAGTAAAAAACCTGAAGTCTCAGACTCTGACATTTTACCAGTCCGTTGTAGGCCGACTTCTCTGTCTCTGTCTTTTTTTTTTTTTTTTTGCTGTCGTTTTATTAGCGAAAGTCATCGAGCAGAATAATTGTTGCAATGTGTTCCCCTTCCACTGCTCCTCTTCCCAACATTAACTCCCCCCGCCACACACACTGAAACACACACACATATAGATGTTGAGTGCAATCAAGGCGCGGGCTCGTAAAAATCGTAAAACACAATTCCAATTTCAATTCAGTTGCGCGTAAAATGAAATTCAGACAAAACTGAGAAAGATATATGTATGTACACACACACATACATATATACTGACTGTGTGTGATTTGTATATATGTTTATGTATGTGTCTTTTTTTTTTGGCGAATCTCATTGCAGGCCCGAGCAACAACTGTGACCATCTTTTGACTGCTCCCTACCTTATTATATAATTTCTGAACTCATTATTTCATTTTGTCAAAAACACACACACACACATTTTCTGTGTCTATTTTTTGCCAGGCTCGAAATTATTTAAATATGTTGACAAATTTTTGTTGGTGTGCTGCTTTTGAGAGAGATAATTATGAAATTACTCAAGACCTTGGCTATAAATTGCCACTGTTATATAATAAAGACACTGTTTGTTGTTGTTTTCGTTGTTGTTGTAACAGGTGTACAAAGACAGAAGAAGAATGCGTGTGTTTTAAGACTAACAACAAATCAACGAACTTGAAGTGAATGCTTAAACGTTAAAGTGACAAAAAAAATTCAAAAGGTTTTCTTAAATATTCGCAAATCGAATGCACTTGGAATTGAAAATTTGTTAATAAAATATTTTGTTAAGCTGAAAAAAAAAACCCCTATGTTACAATTGCAAAGTTGATTGTATTGTAACACTTGTTGTGTTTCTGTCTGTTGACAAAGTTTCATAAGTATATTTTGAAAATTTTTTAAAAAATTACTTGTATAATTATGGTGCATATATATCTTAAAATTTACTAAAAATAAAAAATTTAAAACAAATATTGAAAGAACTCTAAAATTAGAAATAAGAACTCTACAAATTAAATTCTAAAGTTGAAAGTTCAACATTTTCAAAAATTATACAATTATTATTATTCAAGAGCTGAGAACAACTTTCTTCTTCTTTTGTTGTTATTAACATTGTAGTTGCTTCTACTGCTGCTGTTGTTGTTGTTTTTGTAGTTGTTGCTGTGTCATTACTTAGTCCAGGCCATTGACATGCAATGACATCACAATTGTACGTCGTAGTCACAGTCCGACTGCGACTAGAAACTATAATTAATATGACAGCACAGCACAGCACAGCACAGCACAGAAAAAGCAAAAGCAAAAGCGAAGCTTCGCATAGTGAAGCATATGAAGCAAAGAGTTAGAGGCAACATTTATCTGTTTCGTTGTCAGTAGAGAAATAAATGAATGAATAAATAAATGAATGAATAAATGTACATATATGCAAATACACATACAGTCATACTCACAGAGCAACACCTGTGAGTATCTGTTTCTCTTCTCATGTGCTGTAATTATCAATGGCGAAACATTTAGCATTAAACTTATAATTATTCGCATTCATTAGTCGAGTCGTTTATTATGACGCCTACTGAGTGTCAGATTGTAAATTGTAAATTGTAAATTGTGATTTGTAAATTGTGAATTAGGATGTTGGCTAAATTATATGAATTAAATACTGTGAATAAACTCAAATTGACAACGTCACCGATTAGTGAAGTGATAAGTGTTTGAAATGAGTTTTGAATAGTTAATGATTTTAATTTTATTTTTTTTTATAGTTTTTACTACTATTACTACAACAGTTCTATTAAAAAAAATAAAATACTTTTATTTTACTGTAAGTATATAATACTGTTTAATAATGTTTATATATAAATATTAAATAGTTGTTATAACGACTTAAAGTACTTTGGCTTCTGTATGCAGACATCTTTAACTGCTTTTTAGGCCTTGAGGCCCTTTTACAATTGACAGACTGATGAGAGTGACAGAGTGATAGACTGATGGACTGTAAATGAGACAAGTGAATGCTGATTGACCCACTGAAACTGGAACTGAAATTGAAACTGCCTCGGGGCGTGCCACATGCTTGAGGCTGAGCTTTACTCTTCGTCTCCGTGTTACAGTCGCAATCTCTGGGCCACAACGTGCATTTCATGCAAATTAACGACAATATATTTTCGCTTCCCTTTTCCACGCCTTCTTCTTCATCACCATATCACACAGTCTTTTGGGTCCGTTCATTACAAGCATTTAAAGACGTTTATTTTTTTTTTTTTATTTATTTTTATTTTATTTTTTATTTTTGAAAATTTTCACTTTCAATCTGTCGAAATGTCACACTCGAAACTCATTGTTCGAATACACTTTATTTAGTGTATTTTTTTTTTTTTTGTCTTTCTTTTCTTTTCTTCCCTTCTTTCGCTCGCTTTGTGGAGCATTCAATAATGAAAAGTGATTGCCGCACGATTTGATTTTTTTTTTTACTTGGGCCAACTGCAAAGTGGAGGCAGACCCACTGTGTTCGGTACGTCAGATCTGAACGGGCTGAACGCTTACGTTTACGGAGTTACCCGTTTTTTTTTCCTCTTCTTCTCCTTCTTCTTCTTAGTCTTTTGTAAATATTTTTTCGATTGGACAACACGTGTTGTTCCCACTTCCGTAGCTCTGCATGCCCCTTTGATCATGATTGATTTTCGACTTTATTTTTTTTTTATTTTTTTGCCTTTGTATTCCCTACATATTCCGTACTCTGGTACTCCGGTACTCCGGTACTTTATACTCCAATATTCCGTTTTTCGTATTCATCATCATAAATTTAAAGATGGTAAAAATGTTTTTTCAAGTCTATTGAAACAGGTGCGACCGTTATGATATCGAAAAGAAAATATAATATGATTATTAGAATTGTTTAGGTGGCCAATCAAGCTTTGAGAACTAAATCTAGAAAATCCAAATTAATTATGTTCGAGCCAAGGCAATGAATGGGAAATTATAAGAAGCCAGAACTTGACCTTAAAACCAGCTGCGTCATGCTGATCCCAAGAGGCCCAAGGGCCATTCGAAAGATACATAGTCATAGACAGAAAGAAAGAAAGAAAAATAGAAAAAACAACAAAAACAACAAAAACAAAAAAAAAGGCAAATATTTGGACAATGGGAACAAGGCAAAAGGTTCCGATGGGGTCGCTCTAAATGAGGAAAAACGCTGAAAACCAAAAACATAAACAAACAGACAGATAGACATTGAAACAACATAGACACAATAACAATAACAATAACAACAGCAACATCAACAACAACAAATCAGCTTTGGGCATTGGCCGGTGAAAACCTTACAGAGAGAATGAGATAGAAAGATACGGTTAAAGGTTCAAGTGCAAACTGCATGGGCACAGTTAGAGGCAGGTTAATAAACTAGCTATATATATATGTATATATATGTATGTATGTATGTATCTCTAACCAAGCCTGAAGTGATTTATGTTTGTGGCCCAGACTGTGACACCTAAACATATTTGAAAACGGCTTTTATTTGGGTTTCGTTTGGTTTACTTTCAGTTTGTTTAACTTTTTGATATTCTGTTTTGGGGCTAACATTGCGTATGTGTGATGTGTGTTATGTCTGCTAATATTGACGCATAAGAATAATTGATTAATGTGCCGTATTTAAAGTTTGAGCTTAACAGAAAACAAATACAGGCGCCAGCTAATATTTAGCTCAACAGTGAGAGACATAAGTTAATGTACAGCAAGAATAAATTTAATCTAGGAGAAGTTTTTTATGTGGAACAATGAATATCCTTAAAATAATTTTTATTATATTTTAATATTCTGTAATAAATGTTGTGGTTCTCTCGTCTAATATCTTACATCGGATACAGTCAAGTTTTTATTTTTTTTTTTACAATTTGTTCGTAGTAAAATTCTTAACGAAAACTTCTAATACTTATTTTATTAGCTTTACCACGCCCCTTTAAGTGTATTGGACTCTACTTAGGGGCATAATTAAATTCGTCTTCTTGTAGCAGTAAAAGTGCAACTACTTGAGTAACAAAATCTTCTACTGCCTTACGCTATGCCATAAATATCGATGTTGATTTATAGGTACAATGACTTCTATTACTCACTGTACTAACTGGCCACAGGCGTAGCCCCATAAAGAGAGAGATAGATAGAGAGAGAGAGGGAGCACTCAAAAATTATGTTTGCGTTACGCGCTGTGATTATAACAAGCGCGAGAGGAGACTCTGAAGTTGCCGACCCAAAGACTTGTAAACTGAAGATCGAACACGATGAAGAAGAAGACGAAGACGAAGATAAAGAAGAAGAAGAAGAAAAAAAATATAAGATGAAGATGGACATGTGCTATCTAATGTCGGCCTCGATAGAGGCAGCAACTTGGAAACTTGCGTGTTTGTTGTTCTTTTAGCTGCTTCGGCTGCTGCTGTTGTTGTTATTGTGGTTGCTGTAGCTGGTTGTGTGATCCAGTTGTTTATCTTTTTCATTAGCTTAGGCGGCCTGTCATCTGTGCCGTCGTCTGTCGTCTGTCGATCGACTGTCGACTGTCGACTGTTAAACGTCTATTCGTCTGTCCTACTATCTTACACTGTTTATATCTTCGTCCCTCTGTCTGTCAATTGGCATAACGCCTACCGGGCATAAGGCTGGCCCCACGTCCATTTACTATCTGCCCCAAACTGCCATTTGCCATTGGCCATTTTCCATTTTCCATTTAGCCAAACGGCCTGTGACTTTTCCGCACTTTACCACACGCCAAACCGAATCGAAGCTAAACTTGCAACTGTTGTAAGTGTTGCAAGTGATGCAGGTGTTGCAATGGTTGCAGCCATTGCCATTGCCACTGCCATCACCATCACCATGGCCATGGCTATCGCCTTCGCCTTCGCCTTTTGCCTGTGAGTTAAGTGTCTGACGCAAATTGCGCAATTGTTATTACAATTACTCTTCAACTAGTTGTTGTTGCTTTTGTTATTGCAGCACGCTGTGGCAAGTTGAACAGTTGAGCAGTTGCAGCTCCTGCTGCTTGCAACAAGAGCTGCAGCCTGTTGACCAGTTCGCCAGCTTGTTCGTCAGTTTGTCAGTTCTGGCATTTTTCTAATACTTTTGCTGAAAAAAAATCATACAATTTATTGGTAGTCGACTTAAATATACCCTGTATTTAGTTTAAAAATCGGGTATACTTGTATATAAGAATTAATATAGAAATTGAATACTTTTAGCTGTCATATTAGTTCTTTACGCTCTGTCAGATCATATTTCACTTTAACATTGGCCTGAACTTTGATTATGCCCTGAACAATGTATTTTCAATAGTTGCAGGGTATACAAATTTAAGTGCAAAATTATTTGGCCTTTGGGTCGAGTTTGACTTGGACCAAGTCATAGACTTGGATTTGTACTTGGCTTTTGCTCATGGTACTAGGTTCAGCTTCCGTCTGATCGTTTGTCAGTCTTTGGCTACCCGTCTTTTCTTTCTAAAAGATAGTCATTAGCTTTGACTGCCTCAACTTCTGCTACTGTCGCTGATGCTACTGTTGCTTCTGCTGCTGCTGCTGCTGCTTCAGCTACTGCTGCTGTTCTCAGACCGTTTAAACCAGGTAATTACCCTTTTTTTGGTTTTGTTTTTTGTTTTGTTCCACTCAATTTTCGGACTCAAAAATAAATGTATATAAAAAAAAAAATAAAAAAAAGAAAACAAGAAAATGAAAACGAAGACGAAGACGCAATGATGAAGAAGGTGAAGTAGAAGAAGAAGAAGAAGAAGAGGAGACAATGGCAAATAGCTAAACAGATCGTTTTGTTGAGGAAATGAAAACGTAACGAAATTAATTTGCAACGGTTTTGCGGCCCTATCTAAATGTGGCGTGTGGCAACAACAGTAGTTGGCCCTCTCGTTTTACCCCTATTTGCCCCTTGGCACCAAAGGCGATGAAATAAAGTTATTAGAGTGAAAATTACGGTGTATTTTGTATCGTGGTTTCGCGGCTTTAATGGAAAATCCATTGAGCGATCGTAATGGCAAGTGGCAATCGCATTTTGGCACCCAATTGATAAATAGCTTCAACAAAGAAATAGAGAAAGAGAGAGAGAGAGAAAGAGAGGTAGGAAAAAATATCAAATAATCGTAACTCAATAGAAACTTGTTCGATCTCAGTTTCAATCTCAATTTCAATCGTCGTCGTCAAATCGTCGGCACATGACGTGCACAAATCGTTGGGGATCCAGTTTTTTGTTTTTAGTTTTTAGTTTTCAGTTTTCAGTATTTTTTTTTTTTTTTTTTTTTTGCTTTATTTCTTCTTCACAGAGATCTCTTGTAATTATCATCGACTTAAGTGCCGGACATTTAGTTGATGAGGACTCTGCGATAAACGATAAACGAGTTTCATACTTAGTTTTAGCTCAAAGCAAAAGAGCTAAAAGCTAAAAGCTAAAAACACACCCAAGTGTGTAAATAATTTGCAATAATTGTTATTAATCATAGAGATTTCAACACACTTTGCTCTATCATCAAACTAACAACATACATACATACATATATAGTACAGTATAGTATAGCATAGTATGTGAATATACTCATCTAACTGTAACTGTAAATCTGATTGAAATTATTTAACAAGAATTGGGTCAAGAGTGTAACAAAAAATAATAAGAATTGCAAAATTAAGAATTATTCTTTGAAATTAAATAAATATAAAAAAAAAATATTAAAAGTTGAATAAAATTATATTTAGAATTTGAAACAATTTAAATAGGTGTAAATAATTCTATCTATTCTTAGATCTTCATATCATATATATATATTTATAATCCTTCAATCTTTATAAGCTTATTTCTCTTATAAGAAAAACTTGCCTTTCGATTATAATATTTAAGCATAAGCCTCATCACATAATCTGCAGACGTTAAAGACATGTAGTTGAATCGAGATCTTGTTTAGAGGCGGGTGGCATGTGTTACCTAGGGGATCTGTTGGACGTGTGCTCTTAGCGAATCATGGACCTATCTATGTAAGTGCAACGTCAGAGAAGCCGCATGCCACATGACGATCACTCATAGTTATATAAAGACTTGAGTAGACTTGAGTAGAGTAGAGTAGAGTAGAGAGTAGAAGAATGTGTGTACTTATGGTCATCCACTAATTATAGTAGCCCTGCCACATTCCAACTGCAACATTCTCGAGTTAAACCAAACAACAACAGAATTCGAAACTCTTCACTCTTTCAACTTATTTTTATTTTTTTTTGTTACTTACAGACATGCGCCTGGCACGTTACCGATGAAGCAAGCAACTTTAATCAGACACAGACACAGGTAAGTTGTCAACTTGGATAAGGGGCAGAGTCTCTGGTGCAATGACTGTGGCAGGGTCTGATGCAAAGACTTGAGTGTATAGCTCAGTGTGCTACCAGTTAAGCTTTTGCTTGCACTTATTGTTATTGTTATTGTTGTTGTTATTGTTGTTGTTGTTGTATTTGTGGGTGGTTTTTGTAGCGCAAACATCTAATTTGATCGCAGAGTTATTTATTTTTGTGTGTGTGTGTGTTGTGTGTTGTGTTGAATTAAGTAAACTTTAATTAAATTTCAAAATGATTCCGCTTTGATGAGCTCGTGGCCCGCAAACTGGGAGACTTATGGCATGCTTTGGGGCATGCTACTATTATTAATTGTAGCATGTGTCGTCTTCAAACGTCGTTGTCTTCGTGCGATCACAATAAATTTTTTTTTCTATCGTTTTTTTTTTTTCATCTTTTTATCTAATTTTGTTGCACAAAAACCAACGAAAAAAAAAGATTATGAGGCAAAAGTGAAAAGTTGTAATTAAACCAGTCAGTGCACAGTACAAAAAGAAAAAAAAAAGAAAAAAAAAAAACTGCAACAACTGTGACTGCAACAACAACAACTACAACAACTACAACTCATAAAGAGTAGAAATCGCTGAGGCGACGTGCCCGTTTTTTTTATTTCATCTTCATGCTGTTGTTGTTGTTGTTGCTGTTGCACTTGTTGCAGTTGTGTTTTGGGGTCCGAAACATGAGACAAGTGCACTTAATTAGTAGGGAGCATAACGTAGAACATATACTTTATATAGGGGTATACTATATACATATAATATGCTCCAAGGGGCAACAGTTAGTTGACAGCGGGGGGTGAGAGCGATGGCGATAGTGAATTTTAGTCTAACATGAAGTTCTATCTTTGCAGTTCCGGCAGGCAAACAAGTCAAGTCCAAAGACTACAATCTCTGCTATCTCTATACGAAACTAACTCTCTCTCTCTCTCCCTCTTTATTTACTATTTGTCTTGCAGTTTCGCTGATCCGAAGATGTGGCCCCAACAGCGTTGGCTAGTCAATCGAGCAACTGCAGCGATATGCACGAGAAGCAGAAACCAAAAAATTTTAGAAGTATTACTAGCCCTAGTCTTAGTCAATTGCCTGGCGGTGAGGGCGGCGCTGATAACTCCACCTTCGGATAATCATAATAATAATCATCATCATAATAATAATAATTATAATAATAATAATAATAATAATTATAATAATAACTATGACTATGATATCATTGGATCGAATGAGAATGTGGATAATAATGCTGAATCCTTGCCTAGTTTCTATCGTAGTCCACATCGTCTCGATGGATATTATACAACGGCTGACATGCAGCGTAGTCACAACTATAAGATTAGTCCAAAACCTTGTTCATTTGGACGAGTTGAAGGTACTTGCATGTTTGTCTGGGAATGCATCAAATCCGAGGGTCAACATGTTGGCATGTGCGTTGATTCTTTCATGTTTGGTTCCTGCTGTGCCCATAACTATACGGACAACATTGTTTTGCCCCAAACGGCTTTCGCTTATACGCGACCCACCAAACCGTTATCGCTGCGACCGCGACCACCATCACAACCACATAAGCCGCTAATCAGGTAAGCAGCAAAAGTTTTAAATATATTCGATATGTAAATTAAATATTTTGTTGTGCATCACACTTTTGTTTAGTGGCATGACAACGATTGAGCGACCACATGGTGCTGGCACATTGGTTATACGTCCATCCGGTCCTCATCATCAGGGACCGTTGTCTCGACCGCATCCGAAACCGACATTGTCGCCACCAACATCAACTGATCAGGCGACGGCCAGTTCAAGTTAGTATATCGCATGGCGCCCTCTTCTATTGTTCTTCACACAGACACATACACAAACACACACACACACACAGATATACATACATACATATGGCATATATATGCAGTACACACAATAAACAACAATTACACCCAACAGATAGTATTTGGCATACATCAACGCATCAGCAACAGCCGCAGCCGCAGACGCATTCGCAGCAACAACATCATCATTGGCAGATGACCACCGAGCCAAGCTTTATTACCAAACCGAGACCCAGCGTCTGGACCAAGCCTGGCATCGTCAATTTGCCAGCATCGCCGCAACGTCCCTCGAAGCCGTCAAAGCCCACAAAGAAGCCGATTGTCTATGAGCGGCCACCGCCACCAACGCCAATGTCGACGTTAACGCAGCCGTCGACATCGCTGTCGTCAACAGCTTCGACAATGATGCTGTCGGGGCAGACGAAACCCAAACCCAAACCGAAACCCACCAGGCCTCAGGTATGTAAATACGTTTTCAGTTTGTCTTTACTTTGTGCATTCAACGAACTACACTGAGAGAATAACTAGACATATTACATAGTATTAGGAAATGGTCAAGTTTTCAAAATTTTATACCATAAATTAAAAGATAACCATTCATGTTTTTCTCAGTGTAGACTGAGCATTCAACATGATGCATTGATGTCGAAAGCGAAACAAACGAGCGACGAGGTCATTTACTCCTCGTACTATGATTCTTGTAGCGTAGATTCTCGATCCTCAATACTCCAAGAGGGTCCAGAGATTCCCTTGATTTTTTGCCTTCAGGGGACATTTTATTGTTTGCACAAGCTGATGTAAGATTTGTCTTAACACAACGCCCCTCTACCTCTCTCTCTCTTTCTCTCTTTCCCTCTATCCCACTGTCTCTGTTTGTTGTGTAAGCGAATAATTTAGAGTATCTTTGTGAGCTAAGATCATATGGAAAATTTTTAATAAATTTAATTTACATTGAAAACAAAAATAAAAATAACAAAGAAATATTGCAAATCCTTCCGTGTAGAGTATAAACTAGTCGACTTGTTATAGCAAACGCTTTCGTTTCTTGACTCTGTCGAGATTTCGCGCTGGAATGAAAAATTGATTCTTTGCATGTGAAATATTTTTTTTTTTTTTTTCGTATTTTTTTTTGTTGTTGTTTTTGTTGAGCTGCCTGTGCAACTATTAGCATAATGTTTACCACTTTTGGCTACCTTCTACACAGCTGTCGCCGGCCACATCATTAGCCATGTCGTCGTCCTCCACTTCTTCCTTAACATCAACGTCTACAACAACAACAACAACAACAACAATACCAACGAAGACAACTACAAAGACTACAACAACAACATCAACAACAACGAGAAAACCCACAAAGCCCTATCATCGGCCCACCACAGCGGTTACAACAACAACAGCTGGAGGAACAGAAGGTGCTGGTGCTGGTGCTGTAGCTTTGCCAGTGTCAACGTCCAGTTCCAGTACCAGTACCAGCTTCAGCCCCAGCTTGTCCAGCGAGAGACCAATGTCAGCCCAGCTGCCCACACGACAACCCATTGCACAGCAGTCCGCAACGGCGGGCATTGAATCCAATGAGATAACGGACTCCTCCACACATGATGCCGGCACGAGCTCAATGCTTGGCATGGTTAAGACCATTTCGGCGGCACGAAGCGGTAAGTTTTACAAACCACGCCCTGTATGTCGTTTTTTTTGCACTACACTGCAAAAAAAAAAAAATTATAAGAAAGATATAAAAGTAGGAAACATTTTCATATAACGGATACTTCCTCTATAGTTTCAAGATCTAGATCTTTGGAACTAGATCACAGAGCTGAAAGCAGTGTTGTTCAAATGTTTAAAATCTTGAAATAATTTCAAATATTTCTTGATGTACGATAAATTTTAATCATAGTCGAAGTGCAATGACTTATTTATTATTTTTTTTTTTTTCCTGTGTACATTTATGCAGAATGCGGTGTACCGATGCTGACGCGGCCCGAGACTCGCATTGTGGGCGGCAAGAGCGCGGCCTTCGGTCGTTGGCCCTGGCAGGTGTCTGTGCGACGCACCTCGTTCTTTGGCTTCTCTAGTACACATCGCTGCGGTGGCGCTTTGATCAATGAGAACTGGATAGCCACGGCGGGGCACTGTGTGGATGAGTGAGTTGAGATAGAACCTAACTAACCAATATACAGAGTTGTCCATAATCTATCTATCTCTATCTTTCTCTCTTTCTTTTTCTCTCACTGTTACTTGCTTAGTTTACTTATCTCACAGATACGCATACGCGTGGGCGAATATGATTTTTCACATGTGCAGGAACAGCTGCCATATATCGAACGCGGCGTTGCCAAGAAGGTTGTGCATCCCAAGTATAATTTCTTTACATATGAATACGATTTGGCATTGGTAAAGTTGGAGCAACCGCTCGAATTTGCACCGCATGTCAGCCCCATTTGCTTGCCCGAAACGGAAAGTCTATTGATTGGCATGAATGCCACAGTAACTGGTTGGGGTCGTCTCAGTGAGGGCGGTACACTGCCCTCGGTACTGCAGGAGGTAAGTCTACAATCTATTAAAGCATTCATAATTACACTCAGAAAAATGTTTTATGTACTTCAAAATGATTCACTTTTCCATTCATTCAGCTGAAGAATACTTCATTTAATTCTTTCATAATTTATTTTTATTTTACAGGTTTCCGTTCCCATTGTAAGTAATGACAATTGTAAATCAATGTTTTTACGCGCCGGACGACAGGAATTTATACCGGATATATTTCTCTGTGCGGGCTATGAAACGGGCGGACAGGATTCCTGTCAGGGCGACTCAGGTGGTCCTTTACAGGTAAGTCTAAGATGCAAATATTAGTTATATAAGTTATATATGAAACATATGTGAAATTTTGTATCTTTTAGGCGAAATCACAAGATGGTCGCTTCTTTTTAGCCGGGATTATCTCATGGGGTATCGGCTGTGCTGAGGCCAATTTACCGGGCGTTTGTACACGCATCTCAAAGTTTGTACCCTGGATATTGGAGCATGTTAGATGATAAACTGGATGTTAATTTGAATATATAGAGTATATATGCATATACATATGTAGATAGATACATATACTATATGTATGCTCGATTCTTGTTATTGTTTTAATTTATTAGCATATCTCTTTAAGTTTGTGTGATTTTATTTTAAAGAAATACGAATCTTAAGCTTAGTTAGCTTCAATTACAACATTATGCGAAATTGCCACGCCCACAAAATAAGCCTACACTCCCATACATAGTCAAGACCTTCCCAATACATACCATACCATACCATAATTACATAATTATATATAATATTTGTATTTTAGTCTAGCGAAAATTTTTTTGTAGGCTGATACTAAGTTTCTATCTATCTAAAAAAAAAAAAACTCTATCTAGAAATTGACAATCGATATCTGTATATAGAATTTATAATGAGAAAAAAGAAAGTGGAAGTTAAAAACCGAACCATAAAGTCATTTTTCATTGTGCAGTTGTTGGTAATTTTAGATTAGGTATATTTAAAAATTAACTAAATCTATATAAAACTAAATAATTTATAAACAAATTGCATACAAACATCGTAATGTTGTATCTTGCCCAAAGAACAAGTTTATTTATAAAGATGAGCTCAAATAAATCTATTGAAAATATTGTATAAAATTTTACAAGAAATTTATTTATTTATTTTTATCCGAAATGTGTCTTCGACTAAAAAATGTTTCACAAATTTCATTATATCATTTATTTCCATTACATTATTTTGAAAATGTTGATTAAAATCAGATGGAGATGAAATATACAAAATAATTACAAGTAATAAAAGTTAATCCCTCAACTTGTAACTGTACGAGCATCCCTCGCTTTCAAACAATTATGCATTATCATTATTACAATCTTGCGTTGATTCGCGTTGAATTGAAAGCGTAGTTCAACTTCGCTTCCATGTCAAGTGCGTAAATGATGTACAACAATTGCAGCTAACGGTTCGGCGGCAATTTTCGATTCATTCATTAACTTTTCAGTCAGCGCCATGTTTAGCTTGAGGCCAAGTTGTGGAATGATTGGCACAATCGATTCGCATATAATATTTACATAGAGGGATGAGTAAATGGTTAATGGGTAACGTCAACAGCTTGAGAAGTTTCTTTTACTGATTGAACGATTTCACTTTTTAGCTATGACATTTGACACCATACGAATAATAAATCAAAAAACAACAAATAATAAATAAATGAAAGTTATCTTCGAATATTTCATACCCTGTTCCTTGTTTTAGAAGAAAACTTTTCATAAAAAAAAATAAATTTTCGACCGATTGTTCCTATGGCAGCTATATGATATAGCATTTTGATCCACTCGGCATGCAGCTTGTGTGCATGGGGAGTATGTATACCAAGTCTCATTAAAATAGCTTTACGTTGTTAGACCAGCCCCTTCATATGGGCATTACACACTGCTAACCGAAATTAATATCACTTCTGCAGGAGTATAAAAATTAGTAAGGAAGAATTAAAGATATTCTTTTGCTATATGTGAATACTGAATTATTCATATATATATATATATTTTATATATATTTTTTTATCTGCATTTTCTTTATATAGTATCGTAATAAACATTACAATGATTTTTACAGTTTAGATTTATGAATATTACAAATTGTTCTGTGTAAATTTCGATCGCAAAAAAAAAAAACATTCCCAATTATTGCAAAATAAAGTCAACTGTTACTCCCAGATATATAGTTCTAGTTGCATAACCGTTAGCAGTGTCAGCAGTTTATCATAATACAATTTATGAAACATATTTTCATTTCCCTCATTTACACAATTCTAGCAGCATATACAATTCTTCAAACGACAGAACTTTCATTTTCTTTGCATGCAATAGAAAAGATTGAAGATTGTTGTCAGTGAATTGAAATTAGTTCGAAAATAATGCAAATACATTCACAGACACACATACACACACATATGGTGTATGTGCGCATACATCTACCATATATATATATAGGGTTACAAAAATATGAATAAATTTAATTTAAACTGATGCACGTCAGACGGTCTCGATCTCAATTATAGCTATTGTTGTCATTCTTATGGTTGTTTTTCAATTTTTTAATTAAATGTCGTGATTGGCATTAGTTTATTACTTTTTTTTTGGAAACAATGTTTCCTTCGCTTCATCGATTAGATCTAAAGCCAAATACTTTAGATCTGCTACAGATGTGGGGAAATTTTTGAATGGATCAACTGCTTCCGCTTCGTCGCCTGGTTTGATGCCTTTGACAAAATTGTATGCGACTACAATGATTTTCCTTCCCTCATGGAGAACAATGCGTGCATTTTCTTCTGCCTGGCGAGGATAACACAGAGATGCAACAGCACCAGCACCAATTGTTGTATAGACAATCTTCTTGATAACTCCACCTCGTGCGGCAAAAATAAATCCAGCCAAGCCGCCCATAACAATTGCTCCACTGCGATGCATTGAATTTTGTGGCTCATTAAGGAAATCGATCGAACGTTGTGTATGATCCTTGGCCGTATTGTAATAATCGCTTAGTATTGAAGTACGTTCTGTAATCACATCATAGCCCGCTTTAAGTTCACTGCGCACCTGACCAATTCCTTTTTCCAAGCTCGTATAGAGTGCACCATCTTTTCGTTCCCTTCTTGGATGTGATCCCTTGGGTCTTTGTGATAAATGTATTTATTATTTAAATGTATAATTTATTAAGACTTTCTTTAACTTACTCTTCTGGTCTTAGATTACCGTAGATGGGCAATTCGCTTGGTTTGCAAACCATTGAATCTTGTTTACTCTCGACCGGTTTTTGCGGAACGGGAACGGTGGCGATGGCCACGGCTGCAAGTGTTGTGGCTTTGCGTAACATTTTTGTTTTTCGTTATTATTTTAGCCTAGGTCAAACCGTCTGGAGTATCTGCAAATTAAACGCTTGTATATTGACTTTAAATTTCTGTTTGTTTTTTGTCTGATTTGATTTGATTAAATAAATTAAAAAATGGTTCCTATGGTTTTTACCTCAGTTTGTTTGAAACATTGCATAATGTGTCAGTTGCACGAGACGATTGCTTGACAGAATAGTCAATGTAACAGCTGTTTCAACGCATTGAGACTATCTGGCAACGCTGTTATATTTATCGATACCATTAACTGGTCAACTTGCAGTTTGCAAACAAAACTAGAGCGAATCATTTTATTATTGTTGAGGACCTGTGCTTTCATTTTTTATTTTTTTAAATTACATAATAATTAAATAAAAATAAACCGCAATACTCACTATTAATAACAGAGTTATTATTACTGTTGTCGTCAATGTTATGAAGCTAGGGTGACCATTGTGTTGCTGTAAGTGGAAACCAAGACTGTTGCTGTTCAGAGTTCTCGCGACACTCGAAAATTTTACAAATAATGAAATAATTTAAATATATTTCTTCAAAAATATGGAAGCAAGGGCAAGAATATATTCAATGCAAGGCTAACGGGTGAGTGCCAAAGAATATCAAGTGTTTAAAAAACAAAGCCAAAAATCCAAACAGTTAACCAATAACATACATACAGCAACAGAACATTAACATTAGCGTTTGTTGCCCACAAAAAGAATAATATGAAAATAATGCAAAAAAGAAGCAAACAAAAAATTAGAAACATAAATAATTGTATAAATTCATTTAACAGTATAAATAATGTGGCTGTTATAATTAAAAGGAATGAAGACAACTAAGTGAAATCAAAAGGTGTTTGATAATAGATTTGCTCGTCTACCGCCCACCGCCCACCTCTCAACCGCCCACTTGAATGTTATCAGTTCTCAAGGCGCGCTAAAAAAAAAAAACGCCTCCAACAACAACAAGGAAGACATTTTCAAGGACACACGAATCATAAATTAGGTGAGACGATTGTTTAATTACAAATATATTTAATTCTTAACATTTTTGTTCAATGTAGTTGAAGTTGAAGTTTTCAACGGAAGCAGCGAAACGTGCACAAAATACTTAAAATAATAATAATAAAAAACAATTAATGGGGGCCATGAACCAAAAACAACAGCAACAACAACAGCAAAAGCAATCGACAACCTACTACAGCCGCATATAGAAATAACTCCAACATATAATAATAACGACAACTGACTAATAGAAGGGCTGTCGAAACATTTTAACTGTAAGCTGAGCAACAATAAAAAAAAAAACTAGTCATAATTTCATATGGAATCCAACGCAGAGTCAAAGTTTGGGTATGTAAAGGGTGAAGCTAATTAAGTAAAAATAATATTTAAAATATGTGAAATCTACAAAAAATATATATATATATATACATATTTACATATCTATCTAGAAATATCATATTTGATTTATTAATATAAATATATGAAAGAGTTCTATTCATACGTGGATCAATTTGATTTAAAATATAAATGCCGTATACATGGGATCTATATATAGCTAAATAATTGCTCATTGTATTGTATTTATATACTTTATGACAAGTTTTATTTGTTACTTGCATTAAGTTGAAAAAATTCTTCGTCATCTAGATAAATATGTATGATTATTAGAATTATATAATAAGATTTATCTAGATATTTATATATTGACATAATATTAAAAAAATTGTTTAGCGCATGTGATTTTTATTCCATTTCTATTTGCAGTGATGTCGACGAGTATGGCTTCAAGAGAGGCGATAACTATGACTATAAAACTCTTGGTAATTTTATGGATGGTTACTTAAGAATATTGACGCGACGTCGCATTAAATGGGATGCATTATTAATGCAAAATCCCGATTTCACCACATTAACACCGCAATTAAAGCGATATATACGTAAAGGGATACCAAAACCATATCGTGGAGATGTCTGGATGAAAATTTCTGGTGCCGAAACGGCACAGAAAGCAAATCCTCAACTTTATCGAAGCTTATTAAATATTGAACATTTTAAGAAGGAAATCAGCGATTCCATATCAATCGATCTACCTCGTACTTTTCCCGACAATATCTATTTTGATTCGAAAAAGGAGGGTCTCTTCAATATACTTCTCGCGTATGCGCATCATAATCAGGATGTTGGATATTGCCAGGGTCTCAATTATATAGGCGGACTTTTACTCATCGTAACGAATGACGAAGAGAAATCATTTTGGCTACTCAAGCATATCGTTGAGAATATTGTACCCCAATATCACTCGCATAATATGGCAAATCTATTGCGCGATTTAGCTGTTTTTCGGGAGCTTATCATCAGACGAATGCCAGCTGTCAATCAGCATGTGGAAAACTTAGGTGAGTTATAAGAATAATGATGAGAAAAGCAAGGCTTAAAACACATTAGATAAGAAATCCAGATTAAAGAATATTTTTCTTAATTAAATGATTCGATATGAATTATATGTTATTACTTTTATTTAAAATTTTTCATAGGTTTACCTTATGCAGTCATAGCCAGTAAATGGTTTATTTGCATTTTTGCTGAAGTATTGCCTGTTGAAACTGTGCTTCGTATTTGGGATTGTGTTTTCGCTGAGGGTCCTAAGGTAAAATTCAAGATGATTGTATATGCATATATAAATATATAGATCTTATATTATACACTTAATTATTACAGATTGTTTTTCGCGCTGCTTTGGCTATGTTTACTACACACAAGGCGGCAATATTAGGCTGCGAGGATATTGCTGCATTGGCCAATCTATTTCGCGATACAATGATACAGGATAAGATTGTTACCGATTGCCATAGCTTTTTAAAGGCCATGTTCTCGTTACGTTTGAAACGCAGCGAGTTGGATAGCATACGAAAAACAGCGGTGCTTAATGGCAAATAAGCAAACGAAAAACAACGACAAAAATAGTAACAAGAACAACAGCAATATCAATAGCAGTAACAATAGCAATTGAAACCGTAACAAAAAATCAAAGACATAGAACAAAGAGAAAGAATAGAACAAGAAGAAGAAGAAGAAGAAGAAGCTAAAAAAGACCCAAATACTAAAACTAGAACAAAATGAAAAGAAGCAATCGTAAAATTCAATTATTAGAAATGTAGCTTAAATGTGTCCAATGCGTATAAAATATACATATATATCATGATTTATTGATGCATACATATATATTAATATATGTATGTATATCTATACTTGTAATATTTAAAGTTTTATGTGTGTGTGCGTGTATTTGTGTATAGCCTCATTGTAGCCAATGCATTTTGAGTATTATTCGAAAACAAAAAAAAATATATATATATGATACCAAAGTCAAATTCCAAATTTAACAAAATATCCACAAAAAAAAAAAAAAAAATCAAAAATGTACTACAAAAATAAATGTATCATGTATGTCTGCAGTAGTTGTAGTTGTTGCCAAAATACACGTAATATATATTTATATATATATATATATATATATATATATAGCCAGATGTAAACTATATACATATAGAGAAAGAGAGAGAAAGCAAGCGAAGCTAGATCTTCCATTATGTTATGTATGTCTCTAGTGTGACTTATAATCCTTAATTTTATATTATTTTCTTGTTGATCAATGAAGTATTTATTTTATAGTATATAAACTTGCAATGTCACTAGTTAATATATTTATATTCATAAATGTATATTTATATGTAGATCTATCATATCTATATATGAATTATGTATACAATTTTATAAACAGCATTTTTTTTTTTTTTAAATTGTTATATATATGTAAATGCAAATGTCTAACTGTTAGTTAAACGCTATGTACAAAACAAAACAAAACAAAACAAAAACAAGGAAACAAACTCACTATAACTATCAACTGTTTATTGTTTGGTCAATGAACTTAGAGAAATACTCACTGTACTGTGCTATACTGTACAAGTACGATATATATATACGTACGTACTCTATACTATATAATTATGAATATCCTGAAATATAATTTGAGGAATTGATTTGTTAGTATACTTATATACATATATAGACTATATATACATACATATATGTGAAATCAGACAGAACAAAGAACAAACTTAATAACGCTGCAATGTGTCGTCGTTTGTTTAGTGCAACAAAATGCTTTTTAAATAAATATTGCTGTATGTTAGAAACTTAAAAAAAAAAAAAAAAAAAACAAAAAATATTATTTCTTGTATTTTGAAATATTATATTTATTTAATTCAAATATTTAAAAGGAAGACATAGTACGGGAATTATTTTCATAAAAAGTTAAATTTATATTTAATTTATAATATTGGTATTATTTTAGATATTTTTTTTTTACTTATACTTTTTAATTGTTATCGTTGCAATTGAAATCTGCAATTTTTAATAGCATAATTTTTGGCGCTATGTTTTAAGTTTTTAAAATTAAAATTGTTTTAGTTTCAGAATTAACTTATTTTATACATTCTATTTTCTCTGAACACTGGTTTGTTATATATATATGCTATAATATTTAATATTAGTTCTGTTTAAATACAATTATATGTTATAATTTTTATTTGAAAACAACTTTGTTTTTTAATTATTCGATTAGAATCGTATTTTGGAAATATTTAAAATATTCCCATAATAAAGAATAAGCTAAGCTTAGCTTGACAAATGTAATCCTTATGGCATACCACAATGTGCACCGCACATTGGTTCTGAGGATAATGCCAATGAAGTTAGCAGCGTGCGACGTCCTGGATGGACGCCTAAATTCTCCCAATTAATCCAGGAGAGACGCGCTGTCAAATCGCTTGTGTTCCAATTGGCACGATCCGCTTTAATTTCACCACGCAAACACTTCTCCACGTAAGTGAGAGGATCATAATCCGTTTGTAGAACCTCACGTAGCAGGGATATATATGCAATGGCCAGACGAAGTGTATCAATCTTACTCAAACGTTTCTCATATGGAAATGTGGGTACATGCACCCGTAGCTCATCAAAGGCAGAATTTATACTACTGCAGAACGCAAGAGAAATTAAAGAAAGAGAGAGAGAGTGCAAGAAAGACAGAAGGATGCTCATTAGTTTACAATTTCGAGGGCAGTGTATATCTAAGTGTGAAATGGAAAAGACCATTTAGTGTACCCAGTTGGTGCGGACCTCTGGATGCGTTTCCTTTCTCGCACATTTGCTTGTTGTCGTTGAATCTTATAGCTTGATGCAGCGGCTGCTCCATAGCTGCCATTATTAGCTGTTCCACCAGTACTGGTTCCAGCTCCAGTTGCTGCTGTGCCACCACCACTACTGCTGGCACTGGGACTATTGCACATCATGGGCGTGGTATTGTTTGAGTTTAGCCCTACCAGAGAATTGTTATTTGTGGATGAATCCAAGATATTTTCTAAAGAAATTATAATGATTATATTGATATTAATTATATTCAATATGTATTTTATTTATATTTTACCATTATTATGCTGCATATAATGCTGTTGTATATGCCGCAAATTGTTGGAGTTTACACGTAGACCCGAATTTCCAACACTGCCAGTGGCAGGACCACCGCCCCCTCCAACTCCGCCCTGATGTTGTCCGGCATAGATACAGGATGGCAATTCGTTAATTAAATCGTCATCAAAATTATGATACGGCAAATGACTGTGAAAGATATATATAAATTTCAACTGGCGTAAAAACAAATTGCCGACGGAAAATTAAAAGATTACAAGATAAAAAAAACAAAAAATTATAATTTAAATTGTAAAATATTTAATGTATATTTACGTGTCTACTGTAAATAATTATTATGAATAAAAATAAATTATTAATTAATTATTACAAATATTATTTGATGAGAACTTTATCCGTTTTATCCGTTGGAGTTCTCTCAATATTAATATATTTTCTTATTTATTATAAGTCCTCTCAATTATGACATTTTATAATTTTTTTTTTTTTGCTTTTTGAGCAAATTCCTCATTAAATTTAATTAAATAATTTGTGTTATTTAGTTGTAGCCACTTGTTAAACAAATTTAATTTTACAATTATTGTATAATTCAATTATTTATAATTATTATTTTCTTAATAACTTTTTTATTTGGATTTTAAACATTTAAAATTTATTATATTCAATTGTTTATTTTGCTTGCTAGTCCCACTTTATTAAAATTTTACCTGCTGGGCGGTGAGGAAGATGAATCTGGCAATTGATTTCGTGACATTTTGTTTATATAACTATACAATTTTTTTGTAATAAATATTTTCTTTTATCCGTCTAGCAATAACTTTATAATGAACGTATTAAACGCGCTTCCGCTTCCCAATAAGTTAAAATTTCTAATGAGTGTATCTCCTGGGAATACCTTTCCTTTTATAGCAACGCCAGTCCAATTGGAAATTCCACAGCTCCCAATAAAAGAACAACCCTTAAAATATCCTTACAACTATTCGCCTGGATTCGATGGGCGGAGCTTGTGTCAAGTACTTACAGGGTGATTCTGCTAAAGGCAATATTTACCAGACGGATGCTGTGAGAAAATTATTTAGGGCATTTCTGTTTGATGACTGTTTGATTGGTCTAAGGTATGATTTCAGTGCAGATAAGAATGAGAATAAGGACTATAATTTTCATATAATTATATGTAATTTAAATTTAAAGTACTTCTGTTTTTGAAGAGGAAAGTAAACTCTGCATAAATTTATAAATATTATAAACTAAAATTTATAAATATTATAAAAAAAAAATTTATAAATATTATATATATTTCTTTTATTATATCTACATAAAAATTTACTTTATATAATTATTCATTTAGCTTAAATATTTCCTAATAAATATAATATCAATTTTCATATTAATTTATTTGAATCTCTTAAGATTATGTCGGTAGCGTATTTCAGTTTTCTACTTAACTGACCCTATTCTATCAAGTTTTTTTTGAGTCTTCGTCACCTGTTTCTGACATTTCAGCCATTATATTTCGCACTGCAGGCGACCGCCATGTTTGCTCTGCGGCGAACATCGTAACAATGGGGGGCTGGCAGTGGATGTCTCTAACTTTAGAGCAAGTCTCTTTAAATATACATTCTACATGCTGACATATGTGTATGCATGCTTTCGCATGAAACACTCCGTCTGTTGGTAATTTGAGCGTAACATGGAGGCGCTTCATATGATTCCACATGCAACCTGTTGAAACTTTTTAGAGGACGAAAGAGTCAAAGATGTTGGACAGAGTGTATTCCCACGAGATCGACAATTAGATCACAACGATCAACCATCCCGTTACACTTTACAGCTCATTTAACAAATGCCGCAAACTATAGATATATCTACAAAGTCATTCATGGTTAGGGTTAGGGATAGCTAACTTTAGAGGTACTCAAAACCACAGAATTGTCGGCGACAAAAACAGAGGGCAATTGTTCTGAATTGAATTATGTTTATTTGATGTTTTGGTTTACGCACAAATTAGCTACGTCAGTTTTACCAGGCCCCGCCCTTGCAGCAGTCGTGCTGGTCGCGTGCCGTTAACCCCGAGGCGCGAAAAACCCGAGTTGAACAATAGAGTTCAGGAAGGATGCGCAAACCTTTTCATTACCCGTCAAATTGCTCAGTACACGCGCCGGCGCACACACCACAGTAAAGGAAATAGTGCAAAGCAGAGAAGAGGGTGTTGGCGAAGAAGTTCGGGAGAGCTGATGACAGTAATCAGTTTTGATAAGGGATACTGGTGCCTGGTACAGTGTACTATGTTACCCGTTGTAAAGCCCAAAGCTGACATCCTTAAGTGAAATCTTGTTACAAACCAATGTAAACACGATTGTTAATTTAACTTTTGAATTGCCAGCCCTGGCACCCGCTATCCTATAGGGTATAGTCATTCGTTTGTTGTTGTTGTTGTTGCTATTTCTGTACAACGGATATGTCATCGCACCACAATTAAATTATCGCATTTCAAACGAGTGCGCGCCCGGTCCGAACTAGACGATAATCGCCAATGCACACACTTCTATTTCCCCACTTGGACTTGACCGACTGTGGGAAAAAACGGAAATAAATAATACAATCTCATTTGATTTGCATATATACAAATATATATATATATTTTTTATCTATATGTTTAAAGTGCAACAGATTTTGGGTGCTTTGGAGAAAGGCAAGGCTAATAATTGGGCATGTTAACTGGGCAGGAACGAGCTCTTAAAAAATGATGTACATCTTATAATCAAATATAGTTTGTACAAATAAACATTATTAACTTCTGATATCATATTGGATGCTAATGATATAAATAATTTTTATTTAAAGCTTAAAACCGAATTATATTTCCTAAACGTTAAATGTTATATAATTTATTTAGCAATTTGACATCGGCCGGTTCAAGTTAATGTATCGTATATTAGTTCATATTATTAACATTCAATTCATAGGAACTCAAAAACCAAATTTCATATATTAAGCTGATATAAAAGTATATAGAGATTATTTCATAAATATTAATTTAAGTTGACTACAAAGATATAATAATATTTTTGTTTTATATAGATTATTTATACAATATTTCACAAATATTTACTAGCTACACTCATTAAGTTGTTGGTTCTCTTTTCTTCCCATGATTACAACATAATTGTTAATCCAAAATCTAAATCTCAGTGCAAGTCATGTACAAATAAATTCATTTCAAGGGTTGACACACGCGTTAGAAAAACAGATTGATAGTGTCAAGAAGTTTTCCATGTGCCACTCGTCAAGCACATCAATTGCAGACACTGAGGTACATTGCCGCGTCGTCTACTTGCCGCCCTTACAATTCGGTAAGGACTTGCATCTGGAACATATCGATTAGCATCCAGAATGAGCCACAGCAATGTTTTGCTGGTCTGTGAACTACAATACCGACACACGACCACTTTTCCGCAAGGATAATCTCAGTCCGGCTCGTAAACTCGACATTGGTTTTGAATTCCTCCCTGTCCTTCTCTACACCTCCACCACTTCCTTTGACCATCAACCGCAATTCGCTGCGGCTCTTGTTGAACTGCTTTAAGCAATTGTCTGCGAAATTGTTTGTTTATTTTGATGTTGTTTAATGCGTGTTAAATCTTTACCATTTTATGCGGTTACGCTCTTGATAAATATCCTGGGAAAAGTAAACATATATTTGGCGCCTTTGGTAATTTTCAAGGATGTTAAGTTTTATTCAAGGATTTTTTAAAGCTTGCGAAAAAGCTTTTGGGGGTTTGAATCCAACATTCATTAAGCTTTTGCTAGGAGAAAGCTTTAACATTGAGGAGTAAACTATGTTTAGTGATTTGGTTCAATTTGAATTATATTACATTATAACGTTAAGTAAATAAAATGTTAATAACATTAAAAGTGTTACTTAATCTTTCATGTTTTCTTTAAATTATTAAAAATTAATAATTACATCTAAGCTTATATTTAAGATAAGATAAATTTATATATGTATATCTCCCTATTTGCATATTAACTCAATTTGGGTTCACAACTTTTCGCTTGGCTTAAGACACATGCCCATCGATCCTATTTATCTGTCTAGTTAACAACTATTTACATACAAATATAGACATCGAGGTGTAAGTACAACAGACCCACACACACACACACACACATGTATACATATACATACATATGTACATATATTATCATCATTATTTGTTAAATAAAAAGCCCGTCGGGTTATTTCAGTTCAATTCGTTTGCCATTCAGTTGTCAATTAAATTCGTACCATGTTTTACACTATTTTATTTATTTTTCTTGTGTGTTTCGTTTTTTTCTTTTTTTGTGTGTGTTTTGTGTGTGTTTGTGCTTGTGTTTTATGACGAATAAACCAGAGTACTATGAATACAATCATTGAACGTGTAAATACATTTTAATGGGCCAATCCCAATCCCAACCCAGCCAAACTCATCACATCATATCACATCACAGTGCATCGCTTACCATTTTTCCATACATACATACATATACATATATTTTCATTTTTAGTCTCCGCATTCGGATGTCGATTCCGAGTCGCATTCTCATTGCCAAAGCTCTTAACTTATCCCCAACCACTTCCCTTTGTCCTCTTCCTTCTTCGCACTTGCTATTAAAAACAAAAAAAAAAAGAGACCAAAACAAACACGACAAAAACCGGCGGCAACATAGCGAATTTTTTTTATCATTATATTTTGGTTTTCTTTCTTTCTTTCGTAAAAATACTCTATAGTCATAGCGTAAAAGAAAAGAGTTGTATGCACGTGAATAAATAAATATCATCAGATATTAGTTTAAATATCAAGCAGATTTCACCATATACACTACAAATAAATTCAATAGAATGACAACGATTAGTGTTAACTAACATGATATCGATAGTTTTGCTCGATACATGTTAACAGCTGAGCTATGCTCCATTTTTGATCATTTGCCATTCTTCTATCCGTTCGTCCATCTGCCACCAAGGTATAAGAAAGATAATTAAAGAGAGAGTGTGAAACAGCTGAAGCAAGCTTGGCACAGAGTATTTCGTCGGCATATACGTTTTGAGCAGAGTCAAAACTCTGTTTGTTTTCATTTTCGTTTTATTTTTTTGGGGCTACAAAAATTCAGTTTGTTGTTGTAGTTATAGTTGTAGTTGTAGTACGGCTCAATGGCCAGAGACTGGACTGAGACTGGGGGACTGGGAGACTGAAGCGACTTTAAGGCTGAGGCAGAGGCAGCGTTCGACGCGTCAGTTGTCCGCAGTCCGTTGCACAGTTCGCACGTTGCGCGCAAAATAAAAAAAAAAATATATTTAAAAAAAAAACATTAAGTAAAGCAAAATATAAAAAAAACCTTAAACAATAACAGAACAACGCCCCAATCGATTCGTTAATAATTACAACTAACTACATTGTAAAATCCTCGATCCCAAAACGTATCGAAATGCCAGCACGTTTGCCTAATTGGGAAAATGCAGCGTTTGTAATTGAAACGTGATGAATGATAAATGTGGAGGTGCAAGTGCAAACAAAGTGTAACAAATTGTTAAGTGTCGCGCATAAGACTGCAACTAAATATAGTAGCTAATATTTGCTTAGTTGCTTTGGTCAAGCGTGTGTCGCACTCAATGCCGGCGATAAGCGCCCTCTGATTCTGATAAGAACAACTAAGAACGAAACGGCGCCAAGTCGTAAATAACAAAATTAAATCAAAATTGTATAATAAAAAATTCAAATATAAATATATAAACATACATAAACATAATAATTAGTTCATGTACAACTATAAAACAAAAGGAACAACAACAAGTACAAAAACAAAAAAAAACTAGAATAAGTGCGCACAAAAATGCCAAAACGTCAAGATATGGAAATGGAATTGGAATCCGAATTAGATTTGGAATTGGAACGGGACTTGGAGCTGCCGTTACTGTCGTCAAAGGAGCAGGCGAAAAAACGTAAGTACGCGGACAAAACATGCGCCATTAAACCAGTTAAGTTGGTCAAACAAACAAACAAAAAAAAAAAACAACACACACACATATTCGCACACTGGTCTTGCCCATAAATCAGTGACACTGCACAGTGCAATGGGAGCCTGTTTAGAAACTGAAGCCCAACTGGAAATATGTTTCTTTCCCTCTCTCTCTCTCTCTCTCTGTGTCGCTCTATCTGTCGCTGTCTCTCTCTAATCGAATACGAATGCAAAATATTTGCCATTTAATTTATGAAAATCGTGTAGAGCGGCTACAAATCTAATTAGAATATCAACACAAATACCTACACTGAGAAAACAAATGTCATTGATATAGAATATGTCAATATAGAAAAAACATGTTTTTGGGTAAATAATAAAGAATACTTTTTGGAAATTCCAAATATCTTGATAATTCCACTAGTTTGTACATAATTTATTTATTTTTTATCACAAAAAAAGAAAAACGAAATTCTTAATTTCTCTAAGTGTATGCATATCTCTAACAAAACAAAGTTATCGAATTGCCAATAGAAACCGTTCTTGAGGGGAATCTTAATCAGCTATTGGTCTTCATTTCAACTGCGCCTTTTGCCTTATTGATAAGAATACGAAATGAAGAAGAAGAAGAAGAAGGAAGAAACAAACCAAAAAGAAAAAAACTGAATTGTTATTATTTATTTCACATTGTGAATTCCAAACCAAACAATATGTAAATCGCATTTCGTATCATGCAAAAACGCAAAAAGCGCGCCAAACCCGTCAAACAAAAAATGCGAATGAGATTAAAAACTTATCGCATGCGAGAAAATTTTGCTGTGTGAATTTCTAGCTCTCGGTATAACAACTGTAGTTTAGTTAGATAATTCTTAATTTATGCACTATCAAAGTAATAATTAATAAGATAATATATAGGAAAATAAATTTCGATTATATGCCAAATTCTATATACAATATCACAATATAGCGCACAAAGAAATCTTTTATTTATTACTCATGGCGCTACTACTACTACTCACGCTTCCGCATGTACCGTAACATAACAGGATGTGCAATGAGTAACAGTAGTAAACGTTGTGAAGATTATCATTGCGATAATAATGTTATTTGCTCTAGAGTATTATATACATAAGTTTGAAGAACAGAAATACAATCTATTGTATAAACGATTTTTCTGTTTAAAAACACAAATTCAAAATTTATAATAATTATTTCTTGTGTTAAACTAATGTGTTAATTTTGTTTAACTTTTAATATATACTATATATTAATATATATATTAGTACAAATATTCATATTCATAAATAGTTGGAAACCAGTTTTGACATTTTATTTTTTATCATTTAGCGATTTCATTAATTTCATGCAATAAATTATGACACTTATTCCCAGCTTTTTAAACAAGTTCCTTTACAATGTTCTCATTTTTATTATAGTTAAAATTTTTTTATTTAGATAATTAACATTTGTAATTCAATTAAAATTCGAATTAAAAACTTATTCAAAATATGTCTAGTCATTATTGAGGCTATGTAGGTTGTACCAGACAATAGTATAATTTAATTCAGTAAGTTCAGTGAGAGAGAGATTCCCGAATAAACAAATAATATTAGCAGTTATATTATATAGTTGTCTAATTCGAGCAACAACAAGTATTTTTAGATTTTTATAACATTTTATTTTTTGTTATTTTGTCACGTCAATTTAGTCCAAAAACTCAAAAAATAAAAATGTTATAAAAATCTAAAAATACTTGTTGTTGCTCGAATTAGACAACTATATAATATAACTGCTAATATTATTTGTTTATTCGAGTATCTCTCTCTGAATTAAATAATACTATTGTCTGGTACAACCTAGCTTCAATAATGACTAGACATATTTTGAATAAGTTTTTTAATTCGAATTTTAATTGAATTACAAATGTTAATTATCTTTAAATAAATAAAAAAAAAATTAATTATAATAAAAATGAGAACATTGTAAAAGAACTTGTTTAAAAAGCTAGGAATAAGTGTCATAATTTATTTGCGTGGAATTT
>JBAMBR010001797.1:0-17191 GCA_037044475.1 Zaprionus obscuricornis
TATAAAATATGTATTAAATATGTATAACATATTTGTCGGAATTATTTGTAAATTTATTAAAAATTTTTAAATTACAAATATTTATAAAACATACTTTTTATATAATATTTTGAACTATCATTGAGCTAATAAAAATAAAAATAAAAATAAATAGAGATAAAAATAATAAAATTTTTTTATTTGCTCAATTTTTATTTTAAGTAAATACAAAGAAAATTAAATCGATTATTTTTCCTGGTGAAATTATCAAAAGAAATAGAAATTCATTATAATATAATTTTTTTTTTTTATAAAATAAGTATAAAATATTTTATAAAATATGTATTAAATATGTATAACATATTTATCGAATTTGTAAATTTATTAAAAATTTTTAAATTACAAATATTTATAAAACATATTTTTTATATAATATTTTTTAACTATCGTTAAGCTAAAATAAATAAAAAAAAATAATAATAAATAGAGATAAAAATAATAAAAATTTTTTATTTGCTCAATTTTTATTTTAATTAAATGCAAAGAAAATTATATTGATTATTTTTTCCTGGTGAAACTATTAAAAGAAATAAAAATTTATAATAAAATTTTTTTTTAAAAAAATAAGTATAAAATATTTATAAATATTTAACAAAATATGTGTAAAATATTTATCGAATATTTGTAAATTTATAAATAAAATTTTGAAATTACAAATATTTATAATATTTTATATTTTTTTATATAATATTTTTAACTATGTTTGAGCTAAAATAAATAAAAAAAAAAAATAAATAGAGATTAAAATAATGCAAATTTTTTATTTGCTCAATTTTTATTTTAATTAAATCAAAGAAAATTGTATCGATTTTTTTTCCTGGTGAAACTATTAAAAGAAATAAAAATTGTATAATAAAATTTTTTTTTAATAAAATAAGTATAAAATATTTATAAATATTTAACAAAATATGTGTAAAATATTTATCGAATATTTGTAAATTTATGAAAAAAAATTTTGAATTTACAATTATTTATAATATTTTATATTTTTTATATAATATTTTGAACTATCGTTGAGCTAAAATAAATAAATAAAAAAAAATAAATAAATAGAGATAAAAATAATAAAAATTTTTTATTTGCTCAATTTTTATTTTAATTAAATACAAAGAAAATTATATCGATTATTTTTTCCTGGTGAAACTATTAAAAGAAATAGAAATTCATAATATTTATATTATATTTTTTTTTATAAAATAAGTATAAAATATTTATAAATATTTTATAAAATATGTATAAAATATTTATCGAATATTTGTAAATTTATAAAAAATTTTACATATATATATAAAATATTAAAAATATATATATTGAAATATTTATAACTATCGTTGAACAATTGCATAAAAAATTATTTCTTTTGGTTTTTGTTTTTTCATAATTAGTTTGCTAAGTTTTTCAAAGTATTTTCGTCTAACTAAACGTAACAGAAAAAAAAAGTGAAAAAAAGCTGCGATAATCGCCGAAAGACACAAGAAAATACAGCATATAAAAAGTGCGAAAAAAAAACACAAAAACAAGCAAAACAACAAGCAAAAAAAAAAATGAAGAAATGCGAGAGAAGAAAAAAAAAAAAAACAACAAAAACTCCCAGGCGCATTAATTAAAAGGCGCAGACAAAGCGAGGCGCAGATTAATTGGCGTCAATGAGCGACAGACAAACAGAACGAACGAAAGAATGAAAGCAACAAAATGAAAGGCACACGAAAAAACAAAAAACGAAGAAAAATTGCAAGAAAGAGAAACAAGTGTAGAGTATAAAGTGAAGAGTGAAAGAGAAAGAAGTGTGTTAAGACAAAGAGTGTAGAGTGAGATAAGACGAGTCAAATGACAAGGACGAAAAGTGATTAAGTAGAGACTGTCAATTTGGAAAGAGCAAAGGGGGCGTCAAGGCGTGGCAATGTGGTGATGGAGGAGGTACACAGGATATCAACGGATATCAGCGAAAATGAGTAATGAACTCGAGAGCTGGAGCTGGAGTCAAACAGCAGTAGCAGCAGCACAATAAGAAACTAGGCTTGTCTCGCTCGCTGTATGCCTGTGTATGTGTCTGTGTGTGTATGTGTATGGGGAATGCTCACCGCGTTTTATTCTACATTTTTTTTTTTTTTGGTTTTTTTTTTTTGTATATTTCGTTTTGCCTTTTTTTTTTTTTTAAATTCCCCCAACGCGCCGCATGTCAATGAACTGAGCTGCAGTTTGAGTATATGTCTATGTATGCCTATGTGTGTGTGTGTAAGTGCGTGCGTGTATGTGTATGAGTATGGGAATATATATGCAAATTATACGCCAACTGTAACTTGTCTTTGGGCAGCTTGGCTGTAATAATTTTGCCGTTTGCTTTTTTTCCTGCTCATTTAAAATTCAACAACTGCCGCTGCTACTGCTGCGACTGCTGCTGCTACTGCTACTGTTGCTGCTGTTGCTGCTACTGTCGCTGCCATTTTTGCCGCTAGAGCAAGCAGAGACAGCGCAAGGATGAGAGGAGCAAGCACTACTCGCATTTTTTGTATGGGAATAAGCCTCGTTTCTGTAAAAAACAAATGGTGGAAAAAAAACTAAAGCTATGCCGTCGACTATTAGATACTCGGCATTTAGCTGCTGCTAGTCAAAGTTTGTTGTGCATAGAGAACTTTAAGCTGCTGCTGCTGCTGCCTGAGCTACCCGTTTGTATATGCATGTATATGAATGGGTATAAAATGAAACCACTAAAGGAACAGCATGTTGCCCCTTTCTGCTGTCTGCCACATATTTTTGCATGCATGCAACAACAACAGCAACAATAAGAGGACGCATATACAACAGCAGAAGGCAAACGAAGGCGACGACAAATAAGCGCCACAATTTCAGTGCTTTTTGCGTTTTTCTTCAAACGTCTGGCAATGCTTTCTCTCTCTCTCTTTCTGCCACTTGCACTGCCTTTCTCTCTGTCTTCTCTTTGTGCTAGCTATATTTTTATTTTAATTAAACTTAAAGTGGTTTTTTTTTTATATAGTTTTTTTTTGTTTTTTATTTGAGCTAGAGCTTTATAATTGTGTTGAAAGTTTTGGTAGAGGTACAAAATGAACATGTGCTGTACGAATGCTGAATGCTGAATGTGAATTGTGAATGTATGGCAAAGAGTAGTAGTGAGTGAAACAGAGAGTCAAAAGGTGCAAATAGTTTTAGAATATGCATAGAATCTGTGACTATATATATGTGTGTGTCTGTGACTGTGACTGTGACTGATTGAATGAATGTATGAGTGAGTGTATGAATGAGTGTATGAGTAAATGAATGAATGCACAGGCAAAAGTTATTTTGCTTTGAGCAAATGCACACAAAAAACACAAATGCCAACTAAATTGTTCACATAATGCTAGGTACTAATGAACCTGTAACATTATGTTAAATGACTTTTCAATTCTCTATATATATATATAAAAACATTTTCAAATTAATTAAAATGAATTGTAAAAATAAATTTCCAAAAAAAATTGTTACTTTTCTTGCAGTGCTTGCTGCAATTTCCATACAAATTTGTGTTATGTTATCGCATAGTGTTGCATGCTGGCAGCTGCCAACATTCAAACGATAAGCTCAATAACAATAACTAATAATAACACTTTATAGCAAGTGCTAGCAACAAAATACGTATACGCCATGTGACAGCATATACAATCTGCACCAATTGTGAATGCTATAGCATGGCCACGCCCACACGCCCACATTGCCATGTCACTAATAGTCGCAACGCAATATACAAAAAGCAATTTGCGTTCTAATTTGTTGAAAACGAATTTGATTAGGTTGACGCTGGACTCATGGTTATGGGAAAGGGCAGAGAGACGCAAAAAGCATTGCATACTTTTCAGCGTTCAATTTGTTTGCGTTGCGGTTAGTGCCACGAAATGCATTGGACAAAACATGCTGCTAGAGAGAGAGACAGAGAGAGAGAGAGAGAGAGAGAGGGACAGAAATATGCACAATGCATTGAGAGCGAAAGAGAGGGAGAGAGAGAGATAGAGAGGGAGAGTATGAGTGTGCCATAAGTTGAGGTGAAATGTAAGCTGCAATCAAGTGCAATAATGTAATGGCTATATTTGTACACTGAGTGAAAAAGAGACAGTAAAAATAAGAGAGACAGAGGGAGAGAGAGAGAGAGAGCAAATATTGTTGCAGTTTTTGTCGATTTTGTTATGACCGCAATATTACGTGTCCTGTGTACACATTTCTTGCTGCTGCATCCTGAATTGCATTCAACTCCGTTAGCTGCGGCAGTTCAATTTTGTTAGCCTGAACAAAAAAAGAAGCCAAACAAACAGTCGAATGCGGAAACATATTGATGACTTCAGTGCGCTTGTTCAATGCTCGCTCATAGGCAGCACTTATATTCACTTTATTTTTTTTTTCTATTTTTTTTTTTTTGATGTTTTTGTTATCCTAGGCTCATAGTTGAGTTTTGGGCCATTGCTCTATTTCATTTTACCGCATTTCTGTCGCAATTTTGCTGCCACTTTTGTTATTTGCAGTTGCTGTTGTTGTTGTTGGGTGCATTTGGCGATTGCACTTGCAACAGACACACACACAGCACTGAGACTTATACAGTTCATATCCGGAAATTGTTTCGGTCAAAATATTTGTGCAATGCCTGGCATAGCTTATAGTATATATATCTCTCTCTTTCTCTCACGCTCACTCTACTTCCTCATACACTCTTTGCCCTTTATTTACCACACACACACAATGCCTACTCGCGTTCACAGTGTACATTGCCTCATGCCTTTGTGCCGTTAGTTAAGCGCCCAGAGATTTGGTTTTTCGGCATTTTCTCTTGCCTGGCTGCCTATGAATATTTTAGGCATTTAATTGTAAATTACACATACGCCCAGTGTGTGCTTTATGCATTTTTTACTATTGTTTGCAAGTAGTTGTTGTTGTTATTGCTGTTGCAGTCGCCATTACAGTAGTTGCCATTGCAGTTTGCAGTTTTTTTTATTTTATTTAATTTTTTTTTTTTTTTTTGTTGGAATTCTCGCGGATTTGACTATTGGGCCATGCGGCTAGGGAATGGAATTTTACCGGAAGTTTTTATGGGTTTGGTTTGGTTTGGTTTCGCCTGATGTATGCATTTAAAAATTAAACTCGCTTGATTAAAGTTCGCGTAAATTGAAATGGTTTCTGGGTTTTGGCACTGTGTGTTTGCTGCTCTTCAATTATGCATTAGTTTGATGAATGATGAAATGTGCTATGTGCTATGTGCCATGCCATGAAAATCCCCGCAGGGTGACTAACTAAACATAGTATATTACATATTGAATATGCGCATATTATGATATTATTTTTGCGGCTTAATCGTAACAATTGTGCAATATTTCTATGTGTTTGTTTATTACCTTCAGGCTTCAATTATGCGTGAGTGAAAACAATTAATTAGCTTGCGATCTAATTTTTCGTACTGAACGGAACTGTTGTTTATTTAATAATGATATTATATTTTATTCATTTTATTTATTGATATTGGAAGTTTATTTATTTTGCTTATTTTATTTATTATCATGTCTAATTGTGCTTATTTTATTTATTCTAGATTATTGTACTTATGCTGCGTATTTTATCTATTTTATTTATTTTATTATAATTTGATTTATTTTCTTTATTTTATTTATTTAGCATGTAATTGCGTGATTTATTTTATGTACTTCAAAGTTTAATTTTATTTATTTTATTTATTTTATTTATTTTATTTATTTTATTTATTTTATTTATTTTACATTTTCATATTTATTTTCAAGGAAAATGCAAATTCAAAATATTTATAAAATTAAATTAATTACAATAATATTTTATATTATATAAATATTTAAATATATAATGAATATGCCAAAAAGAATTACAATAATTATTTAAAAAAAAAAATTTATATAATATATTTTATTTATAAATATTTTTTTTTAAACTTTGAAGTTCATAAATTTTTCACGCAATTACATGCTAAATTTTTTTTTTTTTTGTAAATTATTCAAATTATAATAAAAAATGTAATAGATTATTTACGCAGCTTTTGTTCAATATTCTTGAATAAATAATTTATGCACAATTAGACATGTTAATTATTATAATTAGCAAAATTTTTTGTTCTTCCAATTTCAATTTAAAATGAAAAATTTTAATATCATTATTAAATAAACAACAGTTCCGTTCAGTACGAAAAATTAGATCGCAAGCTAATTAATTGTTTTCACTCACGCATAATTGAAGCCTGAAGGTAATAAACAAACACATAGAAATATTGCACAATTGTTACGATTAAGCCGCAAAAATAATATCATAATATGCGCATATTCAATATGTAATATACTATGTTTAGTTAGTCACCCTGCGGGGATTTTCATGGCATGGCAGCACATAGCACATTTCATCATTCATCAAACTAATGCATAATTGAAGAGCAGCAAACACACAGTGCCAAAACCCAGAAACCATTTCAATTTACGCGAACTTTAATCAAGCGAGTTTAATTTTTAAATGCATACATCAGGCGAAACCAAACCAAACCCATAAAAACTTCCGGTAAAATTCCATTCCCTAGCCGCATGGCCCAATAGTCAAATCCGCGAGAATTCCAACAAAAAAGAAAAAAAAAATTAAATAAAATAAAAAAAACTGCAAACTGCAATGGCAACTACTGTAATGGCAATGGCGACTGCAACAGCAATAACAACAACAACTACTTGCAAACAATAGTAAAAAATGCATAAAGCGCACACTGGGCGTATGTGTAATTTACAATTAAATGCCTAAAATATTCATAGGCAGCCAGGCAAGAGAAAATGCCGAAAAACCAAATCTCTGGGCGCTTAACTAACGGCACAAAGGCATGAGGCAATGTACACTGTGAACGCGAGTAGGCATTGTGTGTGTGTGGTAAATAAAGGGCAAAGAGAGTATGCGAAGGTAGAGTAAGCGAGAGAGAGAGAGAGATATATATACTATAAGCTATGCCAGGCATTGCACAAATATTTTGACCGAAACAATTTCCGGATATGAACTGTATAAGTCTCAGTGCTGTGTGTGTGTCTGTTGCAAGTGCAATCGCCAAATGCACCCAACAACAACAACAGCAACTGCAAATAACAAAAGTGGCAGCAAAATTGCGACAGAAATGCGGTAAAATGAAATAGAGCAATGGCCCAAAACTCAACTATGAGCCTAGGATAACAAAAACATCAAAAAAAAAAAAATAGAAAAAAAAAATAAAGTGAATATAAGTGCTGCCTATGAGCGAGCATTGAACAAGCGCACTGAAGTCATCAATATGTATCCGCATTCGACTGTTTGTTTGGCTTCTTTTTTTTCAGGCTAACAAAATTGAACTGCCGCAGCTAACGGAGTTGAATGCAATTCAGGATGCAGCAGCAAGAAATGTGTACACAGGACACGTAATATTGCGGTCATAACAAAATCGACAAAAACTGCAACAATATTTGCTCTCTCTCTCTCTCTCTCTGTCTCTCTTATTTTTACTGTCTCTTTTTCACTCAGTGTACAAATATAGCCATTACATTATTGCACTTGATTGCAGCTTACATTTCACCTCAACTTATGGCACACTCATACTCTCCCTCTCTCTCTCACACTTGTTCACTCTCATTCTCTCTCTTTCACTCTCAATGCATTGTGCATGTTTCTGTCCCTCTCTTTCTCTCTCCCTCTCTCTCTAGCAGCATGTTTTGTCCAATGCATTTCGTGGCACTAACCGCAACGCAAACAAATTGAACGCTGAAAAGTATGCAATGCTTTTTGCGTCTCTCTGCCCTTTCCCATAACCATGAGTCTAGCGTCAACCTAATCAAATTCGTTTTCAACAAATTAGAACGCAAATTGCTTTTTGTATATTGCGTTGTGACTATTAGTGACATGGCAATGTGGGCGTGTGGGCGTGGCCATGCTGTAGCATTCACAATTGGTGCAGATTGTATATGCTGTCACATGGCGTATACGTATTTTGTTGCTAGCACTTGCTATAAAGTGTTATTATTAGTTATTGTTATTGAGCTTATCGTTTGAGTGTTGGCAGCTGCCAGCATGCAACACTATGCGATAAAATTTGAGTTTGTCGTTGCACTAATTTCTATGGAAATTGCAGCAAGCACTGCAAGAAAAGTAACAAATTTTTTTTTGGAAATTCATTTTTACAATTCATTTTAATTAATTTGAAAATGTTTTTATATATAGAGAGAATTGAAAAGTCATTTAACATAATGTTACAGGTTCATTAGTACCTAGCATTATGTGAACAATTTACTTGGCATTTGTGTTTTTTGTGTGCATTTGCTCAAAGCAAAATAACTTTTGCCTGTGCATTCATTCATTTACTCATACACTCATTCATACACTCACTCATACATTCATTCAATCAGTCACAGTCACAGACACACACATATATATATAGTCACAGATTCCATGCATATTCTAAAACTATTTGCACCTTTTGACTCTCTGTTTCACTCACTACTACTACTCTTTGCCATACATTCACAATTCACATTCAGCATTCAACATTCGTACAGCACATGTTCATTTTGTAGCTCTACCAAAACTTTCAACACAATTATAAAGCTCTAGCTCAAATAAAAAAACAAAAAGAAAAAAAAAACTATATAAAAAAAAAAACCACTTTAAGTTTAATTAAAATAAAAATATAGCTAGCACAAAGAGAAGACAGAGAGAAAGGGAGTGCAAGTGGCAGAGAGAGAGAGAGAGAGCATTGCCAGACGTTTGAAGAAAAACGCAAAAAGCACTGAAATTGTGGCGCTTATTTGTCGTCGCCTTCGTTTGCCTTCTGCTCTTGTATATACGTCCTCTTATTGTTGCTGTTGTTGTTGCATGCATGCAAAAATATGTGGCAGACAGCAGAAAGGGGCAACATGCTGTTCCTTTAGTGGTTTCTTTTTATACCCATTCATATACATTCATATACAAGCGGGTAGCTCAGGCAGCAGCAGCAGCAGCTTAAAGTTCTCTATGCACAACAAACTTTGACTAGCAGCAGCTAAATGCCGAGTATCTAATAGTCGACGGCATAGCTTTAGTTTTTTTTCCACCATTTGTTTTTTACAGAAACGAGGCTTATTCCCATACAAAAAATGCGAGTAGTGCTTGCTCCTCTCATCCTTGCGCTGTCTCTGCTTGCTCTAGCGGCAAAAATGGCAGCGACAGTAGCAGCAACAGCAGCAACAGTAGCAGTAGCAGCAGCAGTCGCAGCAGTAGCAGCGGCAGTTGTTGAATTTTAAATGAGCAGGAAAAAAAGCAAACGGCAAAATTATTACAGCCAAGCTGCCCAAAGACAAGTTACAGTTGGCGTATAATTTGCATATATATTCCCATACTCATACACATACACGCACGCACTTACACACACACACACACACACATAGGCATACATAGACATATACTCAAACTGCAGCTCAGTTCATTGACATGCGGCGCGTTGGGGGAATTTAAAAAAAAAAAGGCAAAACGAAATATACAAAAAAAAACCAAAAAAAAAAAAAACTGTAGAATAAAACGCGGTGAGCATTCCCCATACACATACACACACACAGACACATACACAGGCATACAGCGAGCGAGACAAGCCTAGTTTCTTATTGTGCTGCTGCTGCTGTTTGACTCCAGCTCCAGCTCTCGAGTTCATTACTCATTTTCGCTGATATCCGTTGATATCCTGCGTACCTCCTCCATCACCACATTGCCACGCCTTGACGCCCCCTTTTGCTCTTTCCAAATTGACAGTCTCTACTTAATCACTTTTCGTCCTTGTCATTTGACTCGTCTTATCTCACTCTACACTCTTTGTCTTAACACACTTCTTTCTCTTTCACTCTTCACTTTATACTCTACACTTGTTTCTCTTTCTTGCAATTTTTCTTCGTTTTTTGTTTTTTCGTGTGCCTTTCATTTTGTTGCTTTCATTCTTTCGTTCGTTCTGTTTGTCTGTCGCTCATTGACGCCAATTAATCTGCGCCTCGCTTTGTCTGCGCCTTTTAATTAATGCGCCTGGGAGTTTTTGTTGTTTTTTTTTTTTTTCTTCTCTCGCATTTCTTCATTTTTTTTTTGCTTGTTGTTTTGCTTGTTTTTGTGTTTTTTTTCGCACTTTTTATGCTGTATTTTCTTGTGTCTTTCGGCGATTATCGCAGCTTCACTTTTTTTTCAGTTACGTTTAGTTAGACGAAAATACTTTGAAAAACTTAGCAAACTAATTATGAAAAAAAAAAACAAAAAGCAAAAGAAATAATTTTTTATGTAATAGTTCAACAATAGTTATAAATATTTCAATATATATATTTTTAATATTTTATATATATATGTAAATTTTTTTTATAAATTTACAAATATTCTATAAATATTTTCTACATATTTTATAAAATATTTATAAATATTTTATACATATTATATAAAAAAAAAAAATTATTATAATTATTATAAATTTCTATTTATTTTGATAGTTTCACCAGGAAAAAATAATCGATATAATTTTCTTTGTATTTATTTAAAATAAAAATTGAGCAAATAAAAAAGTTTTATTATTTTTAACTCTATTTTGTTTATTATTTATTTTAGCTCAACGATAGTTAAAAATATTATATAAAAAATATAAAATATTATAAATATTTGTAATTTCAAAATTTTTTTTTTTTAATTTACAAATATTCTATAAATATTTTCTACATATTTTCTAAAATATTTATAAATATTTGATACTTATTTTATAAAAAAAAATATTATATTATAATGAATTTCTATTTCTTTTGATAGTTTCACCAGGAAAAAAATCGATACAATTTTCTTTGTATTAAAATAAAAATTGAGCAAATAAAAAATTTGCATTATTTTAATCTCTATTTATTTTTTTTTTTTATTTATTTTAGCTCAAACATAGTTAAAAATATTATATAAAAAAATATAAAATATTATAAATATTTGTAATTTCAAAATTTTATTTATAAATTTACAAATATTCGATAAATATTTTACACATATTTTGTTAAATATTTATAAATATTTTATACTTATTTTTTTAAAAAAAAATTTTATTATAAATTTTTATTTCTTTTAATAGTTTCACCAGGAAAAAATAATCAATATAATTTTCTTTGCATTTAATTAAAATAAAAATTGAGCAAATAAAAAAATTTTATTATTTTTATCTCTATTTATTTTTATTTTTTTATTTATTTTAGCTCAAAGATAGTTAAAAATATTATATAAAAAGTATGTTTTATAAATATTTGTAATTTAAAATTTTTTAATAAATTTACAAATATTCGACAAATATGTTATACATATTTAATACATATTTTATAAAATATTTTATACTTATTTTATAAAGAAAAAATTATATAATATAAATATTGTAAATTTCTATTTCTTTTGTTAGTTTCACTAGGAAAAAATAATCAATATAATTTTCTTTGTATTTAATTAAAATAAAAATTGAGCAAATAAAAAATTTTTATTATTTTTATCTCTATTTATTTTTATATTTATTTTTTTATTTATTTTAGCTCAACGATAGTTCAAAATATTATATAAAAAGTATGTTTTATAAATATTTGTAATATAAAAGTTTTTAATAAATTTACAAATTTGATAAATATGTTATACATATTTTATAAAATATTTTATACTTATTTTATAAAAAAAAAAAAAATATAATATAAATATTGTAAATTTTTATTTCTTTTGATAGTTTCACCAGGAAAAAATAATCGATATAATTTTCTTTGTATTTAATTAAAATAAAAATTTAACAAGTAAAAATTGTTATTACTTGTATTTCTATTTATTTTTATTTTTTTTATTATTTTTATTTTTATTGTATTTTTTTATTTATTTATTTTTATTTCATATTTTATTTTCTATTATTTTTTTTTTCCATCTTCATTTTTACGTTGAGAATTTAATTGAAAATTGCAAAACGAAAAGTTTTGTATGTTCGTGTGCTGCGTGTGTTACGTTTGCTTTCAAAATGCAATTAAATAGAAGCATGGGCGATGTCAGAAGTGGGCGTGGCCCTTTTTGCATATTTTAAACAACAGAAACTCGTGCGCTATGTTATTTATGCATGTATAAGTGTGGCATGTGTGTGTGTGTCTGTGTGTGTGTGTGTGTATTTGTAAGTGTTTGTTGCCGTGTGGTTGCCTTCACATCGAATGCAAACAGAGTTACCGAATGTGGCATGAAGTGTGTAGCATAAAATGGAAATGTTATCTAGGGTTGGAGTTAAAACTGGAATGGCAAGTGATAAAAGTGTGTAGATATAGGTGATGGCGCTACGAAGTGCGGAGTGAAAAGTGGAGAGTGGGAAGTGGGAAGTGGGAAATAAGGCTTACCAACATGTGTTTATGAGCATGAATAGCAAACATTTGAAACTCCATTATCAAAATGACAGCTGCCGGGCAAATATTTACAAGACGACAATGCATATCTTTATATATATATAAAAGTTATATAATATATATATATATATATAATAATATATATATATATATGCCATAATCTCAATATATAGAATGAGAAGAAAAAGACAAAGGCAAATGTATCTATAGCTGTATCTGAATTTGTATTTGTATCTTAAGCGCGCATCGTTCGCGTTCAGTTAATTAAATTGCGCTTTTATCATCATATACACATACACAAAGAGACAGAGAGAGACAGAGAGAGAGAGAGACAGAAACACATAAACACACACACATACTGACAGAGACACATACATGCGACACATTGCTTTTCAAGGACTTTCTTGACAACTTGACTTCTATACTCAAGTGTTTACGTAATGTTCAAGCTGGCTTAGCTGTTAAACCAAAAAGCCATTGTGGCCCATAAAGCCCATCAATTTTGGTGGAGAGAGCACAACACATTCACTGAGAGAGAAAGAGAGAGAGAGTGAGTGAAAGCAAAAGAATGACATGAAGAGAACAAGAGAGAGAGAGAGAGAGAGTGAGAGAGAGTGAGCCAAAAACACTGTGGCATGGCAATGGCTTCAACGACAATTACAGCCATTTGTTGGGACGGATTGTTGGATTTTACAGGCTAAACTATACATCTTTTCTATATAGCAAGAGATTTCTGCTTCTGCTTCTGCTTCTACTTCTACTTCTTCTTCTTCTTCTTCTTCATATTCTTCTTCTTACTTGTTTTTTTGTTGGCTTGTGGTGAGTTTTGTCGCGTAAGTGTAAGTGAAAGAGAACGACAAGAGTCTTGCGAATAAGTCAGCCAAAATGAAAAGACATTAACTTGGTTAGAATAATGTTTCAATAGATTATCAAATGATCGAAAAATGTTTATACTATGCCTCAGTGCATCAAATGGAAAGAGTATAAGAAATTTTTGAGCCAGTAATATATAAAGCATGATTTAAGGTTTAAGCAAAAATCATTTATATATATTATATAATAATTTATTTGGATTTCTGCTCTTATTTTTTATACTTAAATTTATTTTGCTAATTTATTTATTTTATTTAATGGATTTATATTAATAATTTTTTATATAATTTAATATTCGGTTTTTATTATTTAATTTGCATTTTTTAAATATATTTTTATATATATTTTATTTATTGTAAATATATTTTTTTTATATACATTTATAATTATAAATAAAATCTTATATTAATTATTATATTTTTTTATATATATTTTATTATTTATATTAATTTATTATTATTATTTTTTTTATTTTAAAATATCTTAACTTCCTTATGCATTTATTTAAATTTTTAATTTGTAGTCTAATTAAAAAATATAATATTTAATTATGATTTTATTTTAATTTATATATTTTTAAATATATTTCACTTCTTATTTTAATTTTTCTAAATTAAAATTTCTATTAATATTATTTTATTTATTTTTATTTCTATTATTATTTTAAATTTTATTAATTTTTTTCTTTAAATTTTAGTCGAACTTTTTATTGTTAATATTTTATAATATATTTATAATATTTTAATATAATATTTTATAATATTTATAATATATTACATTTTGTAGCGTATCTTTTAGTATTAATGCTAAACTTGTTTCAAGTTCATTCTCAAGTAATATTAAAAGACTTTTTGCTTTTAAGCTTAAAAGAAGTCGAAGGTTTTTTTCATGTTTTTGCACCATAAACATTTTTCCATGTGCTTGCTCGTTAAGTGAAGTTGTGTCATTTGTTGTCGAAGTGCTGTCCCAATTTGGGCAAATACACATACATAGAGACACACACACACACACACAGAGATAGTCATTGAAGCATACAGAGGCCATTGAGCATTGCTCTGGACATATCCTGTGACCATTTGACAAAGTTTTCCCTTTGAAAGCAACACACACACACACACACATACAGTGATGCATACAAATAAACCTAAGTGTATGTGTATGTGTGTGTGTGTGTCTTGTTGCACTCGAGTCACAGTCATTCGCACATGCAACAACATCAATCAAAGGGGGAAAATGACTAAGGACTAAGGACTGAGGACTGAGGACTGAGGACTAAGAAGCAGAGCTGTAAACTAAACCAAATGAAATCCAAAGCCAAATGCATTGAAAACGCGTGAAAACTATGCCAAGCATGTTGCTGCAAATGCTTGTATGCATGTGCCTCTTCTCTCTCTCTCTCTATCGTTCTTTCTCTCTGTGTGTGTCTATGTTGAGGTGTCCTGTTTAAGTTGATGAAATACCTGCAGCAGCATGGCATCGTTTTGTGTTGGCTTTTGTGTGGTTCAGCGCCAAGCAGAATGTATTCCAAAATTGACGGTACACAACTCGGAAATTAGGCGAAACATTTCAAAAGGATATGCAGCAAGGAATAAACGAGAAACAGGAATAGTCACAGCAGGAACTCTTTACAGCATAGTTCTCCTATTCTTGTTGGTGTTGTTGTTGTTGTTATTGTTGTAAACAAACGCGCAACATGATAACATTCTAATTTAAGCAACAACAAGAGTTAAACAAAAGGTAAGCAAAAATCTATAGCCTACTTTTCAGGGCAAACCACATTTGCAACGCGTTCATTGCACATTCGTTATTTGCATTGCTCAGCATGTGGTAGCCTTTTGTCTATTTGTCTATGTGTGTTGCAGACAACACGCTCACACACACACACACAGACATATATATATATAGCATGCGTTTGTTGTGTCCTTTTAGCCTTTGACCTCCCTGTGGCGCAATTATGATACATGCTGCAAGCGCTTATTGTCTTGTCTTGTCTTGTTGCACCGTATAAATCATAAGCGATTAGATTGCAGAGATTATTCTTCCATGTGCATATCCTTTCGCTTGATATCGTCTTGTTATCCAATGCACTTTGGGCAAAATTTGACAGATAAGCGACGTCGACTCTGTCCAACACTGATAAGCAACTAAAATTGATGATGCTTTAACCATACACACACACACACACACTAATACTAATACTCGTTGCGTTTAAGAAATGTTTAAATTGAATTGCTGCTACTCGTGGGATACAAACGTTTGGCCTTTGCCTGGTTGGCAGCGTCACGCTGCACTTGCTTGCCAACAGCAGTAGCAACAGCAGCTAGCGGCAGCTGTCAGGTGTTAAATCTTCAAATTGCTTTGAGACCATGCGTCCTTGCCCTACCCTCCACCCCCTTCCACCATCCCCCGCAGCCGTCTGCTGTCTGTGCCAAAATACGTAAAATATGCAAATGCAGCTGCGAGTGCAGTTAACAGTTAAAATATTGCCAGTGTCAAATGCCTCAATATCCTGGGGGAAATATAATGGCATTGGCGTCTTCCAAAAAAGAGAAAATGAAGAAGCCGAAGTCGAAGTCGAAGCCAAAGCCAAAGAGTGGTGCAAAAGAAATGTGCATAAATATATTTGCTTGTCAAATGTAAATAAGTGTAAAAATACTTGAAGAGAAATTGAAGTGAAAATTGGTCAAAAAGAATTCAAAGATTTATTTGCATTATTCTTAGTTACACTTGAAGGATTGAAGGACACATGAATTATAGTTGGGGTGAAAAAAGTTAAAGCAGCAATAAATCATATAAATACTTGAAGATATACAAAAAGATTTTTTATATTGCATCTTCTATTGATTTGATAAAGATTTTTATTTTATTACGAATTTTTTTGGCAATATTTTTAAATATTTTCAAAAAATAGTTGAAAAATTTCCGAAATATTTATTTTAAAAATTATTTTCAGTTGGACATGTTTAAAAACGTTTGACTTTGAAAATGTTTTCAAAATATTTAATTTTATTTATATTATTTTATTTTAATTTCTAAATCTTTCGCTATTTGATTATTTTAATATTTTTTTTTTTAATATTTAAAGAGAAATTGAAATGAAAATTGGTCAAAGAACTCAAAGATTTAATTGCATTATTCTTAGTTACGATTGAAGTTAAAAATCATATAAAAACTTGAAGATATAGATATATTTTTTATATTCCATCATTTATTTACTTAATAAATTTATTTTATTTTTTTTAAAGCTTTTTTGAACAATATTTTTAAATATTTTAAAATAGTTGAAAAATTATTGAAAAATATATTTGAAAATAAATTTCCACATAGAAATATTTAAATGACTTTGAAAATGTTTTCAAAATTTTTAATTCTATTTATATTATTTTATTTTAATTTCTAAATCTTTTGCTATTTATTTTTTAATATATATTTTTTTTTTATTTAAAGGGAAATTTGTGAAAATTGATCAAAAAGAGTTCAAAGATTTATTTGCATAATTCTTAGTTACAATTGAAGGATTGAAGGATGCATGAATTAAAGTTGGCATGAAAAAGTTAAAAATCATATAAATATTTAAAGATTTAGATCAATTTTTCGTGTTGTATTTTCCGTTGATTTAATACAAATTTTAAGCAATTAACTAAAAGTATTTTTTATTATTTTAAAATTCTTTAAAAATTGTTGGAAAAATTATAGATAAATATATATAGAAATTAATTTTCACATGGAAATATTTAAATGACTTTGAAAATGTTTTCAAAATATTTAATTCTATTTATATTATTTTATTTTAATTTCTAAATCTTTCGCTATTAATTTTTTAATATATTTTTTTTTTTTTTTATATATATTTCCAAATTGTTTTGATTATTGAAAAACAATTTTCAAATATTATT
>JBAMBR010001798.1:0-16287 GCA_037044475.1 Zaprionus obscuricornis
TGATGAGATGAAGACATCATCGTATGGCATGTTAATCTTTAAATAATTATACAATTCTCACAAATTATATGGCAGAAATTGTTCATTTTGTGTATAAATATATTCAAGAAATTATATTTAATATGCAATTATGGCACAAGAAGCAAATTTTGGAGCAAAATGTGTTAAATTATTCGTTTAATTTCGAATTTCGTACAAATCGTTGGTCGTCGAACAACTTCCAGCATAAAGTGTGTCACTGGCACATTTACGAGTTGAGTGCAAGGGAAAGTTTTAGTGCAAACAAATTTAATTCATGTTTGTTTTTGGCCGGCAAATTGTTGGGGGCATTTTGTGTGAAGCACGATGTTGCATACAGCATACAGCATGCAGCATATTGAGAGACGCAGCACGATGCCTCGACGGGGCAACTTTGCATGAAATTGCTAAAAATTAAATATCTATTTGTTTGCGACCATTGGGAATTTTGTACCGTTCATCTGCTACGAGTCAGTTTTGTGGGGTACAAAGAATTACGTGATAAAGTGCGGGTGATGAAAGTGATTGGGGGTAAGGGTTATGCAAGTACTTTGCTGTGCGTTTTTCATTTTGCCGATCCCAAAAGCTGCACTTTGGGAATTTTCCACAAAATTTATATTTGTTTGTTTGTAGTTATGATTTTGGGCAGATTTCAGATGCATCCTTTTCATACAAGTACATATATATATATATATATATATATATATATATATATATATATATATATATATATGCATTTAAATTTAGCGCAATCAGAAAAAAAAAACTTTGCTTTTAATTAAAACATATTTTACAGTCCGCGTTTTTATATTCGCATTTTTTTCTTTTTTTTTTTTTGCTCCGCACTCTAACAAGCATCAAATGAGAGATGAAAAATAAAAACTCATAGGGATAAACCCTGCCAAATAAATGGCTATTCATCCGTCAAAAACTACAACAACAACAAGAACTGCAATTCGTGTTTTCAAAGTCTTTATATTCTACTATTTTGTTTTCATTTATTTTTATTTTTATTTTTTTTGTTGTTTTTTTTTGGCATAAATTTTTTTATAAAACTGCGTTTTATTAATGAACATTCAATTAGTAAAAATGAATGCGCTCTGTTCAGTTGAGTGCCATTTGAGCTACTATTCATAATTAAATGAATCAAGCACATCTCATTCAGTTGTATACAAAGATTTTATTTAATATGCATTTACTACAGCTTCTCTGTATTTTATTTGTCTCCTTTTTTTTCGCATTTATATTTCCATTGAAATTCATCTTCGAAGGACACACTCAACATTGCAAGGCGCATATAATTTACAGGTATATATATATTTATAATGATGTATGCCAGCTTCTTATTATTTATAGGTATGGGGAACTGAGTTTTTGAGTTTTTGTAAGTACGCAATATCCTTGAAAGAGAATGCTTATATCATACATTAAGCTTAGTCAGGATGTGGTCTCTGATGTCCCACGTCCCTTTCTTCATCTCGCGCTCTCACTCTCTCTCTCTCTCTCTCTCTCTCTCTCTCTGTCTCACGTATTATTTCTCTCTTTCAGTTTACTTTATTGCGCCGTTGAAAAAGTTACCTAATGGATTCTTACAGCGACTTTTGCAGCATATGTAACTTTTTTAATTATCATACTTGTTGCTATTAACTCCACTGTTTGTAGCCAGCCTAGGGTATATTCAATGTGTCCAGAAGTTTGTGACGCTCAGTTTCTACAAATAATAGCATTCGCATATTCGTACGTCAAAAGTCTCTCAAATTTAATGATATTTGCAGCAAACTTGACATAGATACATTTCCTTGACTGAACTATTTTTATAAATGTTAGAACGAGATCAGTTTATATTAAATTTTTAGATTTTCTTCTTTTAATTTTGATTCAAATTTATGTTTCTATATAAGCAATATTTCGTTAAAACTTGAGAGGGTAACAAATATTCGAAATGTTGAATATAACTTTTCTGTTTATAAACTATAAAATGACTTTTAAATTCCATGAAGAATGATGAAGTTTTCTTATTTTCTTTTTTTTTTTGAAACAAAATAATTGCATGTGTGTGTGTAGAAGTACAATTAATTATAAATATAGCAACAAGTTTATTATATAAACTAAATATCAAATATTTCATTAATATATATGAGACAAAAGATTTGGTGTGCAGCAGCTATGTCCAACTGCTGTATATAATACGCTGTTGATAATAAAATCATTAGACATTGCCAAACTTATGTCATATTCTATCTAACACATTCTATTTGTGTGTGTTCAAAAGTTTTCAAACGTAAATGAAATGTCAAATGCAAATTCAATTCAAATACTTGTACTACTACTTCTTATGCATTTTCGATATTCTTAAAAGTTTGTTTATATGAAGCTTTACCGTAAAGTTAACAAACCAATCGATGCCAGTGGAAAAGAAGTACGTGAGTGTTGCGAGCGCACCTAGGGTTCCGAGTGCTCCGAGTACCCCATCACAACTTTCGACATCTCAACTAATGAAATTGTTTTTTTTCTTTTGCCCCAAAACACAAATACACACGCACAAACATAGTATCATGTGTGTGTGTGTGTGTGTGTGTGTTAGAATATGTAAGTAACTGTCAAGATGTATGCATGTGTGTGTGTGTATGGGAGTATGTAAGAGCTCTTTTCTAGCTTCTGTTGACATCACGTCGAACTTGTTACAGGTGTCATTTCGATATTGGCAAATAACCTGGTGAACAGCAAAGCATCTCTTACGCAGCCAACTGAGCGAGGTCAAATGTAGCGTAGATAGTAGTGACAAATTGTAGCAAAAGGTAAAAGTAAATATGGTCACCTTAAAGGTGAATTGTTACAGTAATAGTATGGTAACTGTAAAAGTAACAGTTACAACTACAATGCCAAATGAGGCGGCCATTTATTAAAGTTGAACATTTCAAAAGTAGTTGCTTGTTATGCTTGTCTATGCATCTGTGTCTGTGTCTTTGTCTGTGTTTGTGCCTGTGTCTGTGCTTGTTTCAGTGTTCAGTGTTATCAAATGTGCCGTTTCCGGTATGCGATAAATTTCAACAGACACTGTAACACAGTGTCATACAATTGTATGCGCTCAGCCTTGTGTGTAATTTAAGTGTCAGTGGCAATAACAAGCTCGTATACACGTAATGGACAAAGTACGCGCATACGTACGTATACGTAATATGTGTGTGTAGTACACCACTATGCTACAGTCAAATTGGCAATGAGCGCGCGCGAGCATCGTAAAAATGTAAAAACACTCATGAATGCCTTGCTCATTAATTCATTTAACATGGTATTCATTTTTGGACCATGCAGCATGAGATACGCGTGCTACATTGACTACATTGAATTAATGATGAAGTGGCAATTAAACATGTTATCAATTTGTGTAATTAAGCAGCCGTAATGCAGTTTAATACTCAAGTGGTTTTTCAACCTGCAAATTTATGGCATAATGCCAGACGCACAGAGAAAGAGACACAAAGAAAGAGAGAGAGAGCACGAGAGAGATTGTGGTTTTTATTTTATTTAATTTTTATTTTATTTTTCTTTTGAATCAAAGCGAATGTATTCAAGCATCATTCGGTAGCCAAGTAAGTAAGTTCTTCTTTTGCAGCCAACAAGTTTGGACGAGCTTTTATCTTATAGTTGCAGTTGAAGTCGAGTTTTGAGCCTGAAAGGAAGTGCGGCCAAGTGGCGAACAGTTAACACACAGCAAAGCATGCCATACAAAGCTACACCCAAACACACACAGACAGACGGACAGACAGACAGACAGACAGCGAGATCAAGAGATAGAGAGTGAGAGAGAGAGAGAGACATATATATATATATCCGCAAATGCACTCACACATGCTTACATTACATTGCAGCTGGTTGGAATAACATTTCTCGGCAAAGCAAATTGAGTATTAAGTATTTTCGAATTTTTCTACCAAAAGCGGATGTGGCAGGCTACGCAGGCGGAAGCGGAAGCACTCACATTACTCAGCTTAAGAGTATCCACAGCCAGCAGACCTATACAAACTGCTTTTGGCTCTCATCCTGATAATGATGTTGATGCTGATGATGATGATGATGATGATGATGGTTTTGTTGTTACCTTTCCATTTTTTATGTTTTTTTATTCACTTTCTTTTCAATATCGTTTGTTTAGCAGTTGATTTGCTTTTCTTTTTCGACCACCTGCATCTGTTTTCATCTCTTAGTATTTTTTTTTTTTTTTGTTACTGTTTTATTTTTGCAGACTTTCGAGTACATTGGCATAAGAGATGGAAGATATACAGTTGTATAAATATTTATGAAATCTATTCGTGCTTTTGTATTCAGTGTTTGTGTTTGTGTATGTGTGTGCGTGTGGGTGTGCGTGGAGCAGAAAAAGACACAATGTATTCAGCACTTAATTGAAGTAGTTGAAGTTTTTTGGTAATAGTTTCCATTTTGAAAATTGAAGAAATCTAATGAAAATTGACTTAATGGAAAGCCACAAATCAATCAATTGAACAGACAGTTCTTAAATGTGTAAAGCTTTTAAATTCATTCTGATACTGAGCTACACAATCGAGCTATAAACAAAGACTTGCTTGTCAAAATTGAAAATATTTATGCCATTTACCAAAAATTACAAAAAAATTCAATTCTTCTTCTTTAAAAAAATAGAAGAAATTTTACATCAAGTGAATTTTAATATTTTTGTTCTATTCTAAGACTAAACAAAACTTAAAGTGCTTGAATGACTTAGACTTAAAGGAAGTTAAATTTGTAGAAAATCATTGAAGAAAAAAAATATATTGTAATCTACAAGGTTTCCCACAATAGTTTTATTTTTTCTTTAATAGTTTTCGTTCTTCTATTTCTTGGGCTTTCTTTTGTAGTTTTTGTAACTGTTTGCATAGATATATAGGATTTGCTTTGCTGTGAAGTCTAGAGTGCTGACAATTACCATTAGTTAGAGCGATAAGCTTTAAGTTATTTCACAAAGCAAAGTGTTTCACTTGGGCATCTTTCTTAAACCATTTTCTTGACGTTATTTGCTTTATTTCTTAATATTGTTCTTGCTGTTCTCTTCCTCTTGTTGTTGTTGTTGTTGTTGTTGTTGTCGTACTCATTTCTCAGTTTAAATCACGACATTTTGGTTCGCAAATTAAAATAAATGGTTTCAAATTTGTTGTTGCTATTGTTGCTCCATTTTACTTTTACTTTGTTGTTATTGTTGTTGTTGTAAAGCCTTTCTTTGCTCTCACGACAACATTAAGTAGACTATTTACTTACAACAAGACATCATTTCATTTCAACTTGATGCCAACAAAATTGTGCGAAATTGTGCTTTGAAAATTGGCTTGTGACAGATTTAATTAGTAGCAAAGGTCACTTTTTTGGTTGGATATGACCTAAATATTATGAAAGTATGTACATAAAAATGCATCATCTGAATGTCAACAAATGAGTCGTAAGCGTGTGTCTTTACTCTGATAAATTTAAGAGTAAGAGTACACTTTAAGAAATTCTATTTCGATTTCATTAGATATTAGCAAAAATTCAAAATTCTTTTAATTATTAAATATTCAATTTTTATATGAACTTATAAAAAAAAATATCATAGAAAATTTTAGATAATATTTAATTTAAGTTTATGTAGTTTATATAGCTTAAGGCTTGCTTGACTTGTAAATAATTTAACTTGGTTTCAGTTTCTACTTTTATTTTTACAGAAGCCATGAAGTATACAGCTATATTGGGGATCGCACTCGAGGCATAGGTAATAATGCGGCGCCGCAGGTTATGAAGATTCTCGACACTTTAAGATAATTTACCAAAAAAAAAAAAATATAGATATATATATAAGCAAAATTTCTTATTTCTAAATAAGATTTTAATATTCTATTTTTGCATTTTACAGAATTTTATATTGATTTTATGTGAACATGATTTTCTTTGATTTAATAAATTCTTAAATTTTTTATTTTATTTTATTTTATTTATTTTTTTTTTTTTTGCTGAGTGTAGTATGTACTTAAGCTCAAACTCAGATAAATTGAGTGCAATTTGTTACGTAAATCTGCAGGAAACCAAAAGCGTTACAGAACCCAATTAATTTTGGCACGCAGCACTTACGAAGTGTTACATTGAGAGCATAGGGCAAAGAGTATAGGAATAAAGGGACGACCGTGTGCAGACACAAGGGGTTTAGGGGTAAGAGTAAAGAGATAAGGTATAAAGGGGGATGTATGTCTATTACATCTATTATAAAACACAAAATTTATATTAATTTTACAGTTACGATTATGAGCGGCAATTTGCACTAATTAGACACACGCCAAGCTCAAATTGAGGTATGAAACCGGCGACCTAACCAAATCTTTAGTCTAGAACCTTTCCATGTGATTATCTGTTGGGGCAACAAAACGAAGCAGAGACAAAGTGAATGAGAATGAGAAAGAGAATGGGAATGCGAATGAGTATGAGAATGAGAATGAGAGCAGGACCATTGAGAGAATGTAAAATGGAGCCAACTGACCTCTGTTGTAATTATATTTACCGTTAATTCCCGGTCTTGAAACCTTATTTGCAACGAAGGCCGTGCACAAAGCAAGCCAAACAAATGAAAAAGGCAAACAACATCAAACGGAACAGCAGCAGCAGCAGCAGCAACAGCAGCAAACGCAACGCAATGCAAAAAAAAAAAAGGATGCAAAGCATTTCTGATATACAGACATATATATAAACACATATACATATACATGGAAACGATATACAAAGGATGTGATTGTGATGGCCACCAACGACGTTAGGTTTTAAATGTTACAAAGATTTTCCACAAATGCAATTGTCATTTGAATGGCATTCGATTACGCGTTCTGTTTGCTTTTAATTGCAACACTCATCCATTTTACTTAGCACAGTTAGTTGAACTAGTAGCTGCTGGTTGCTGGTTGCCGGTTGCCGGTTGCTGGTTGCTGGTTGCAGCTTTACGCTTAGCTTTTCCATTGGTTCATCCAATCTCAGTGCATGTGATGCTCTTCAGTTTTGCTGGTGCCAATGCTTTACTATCATTCTTTATTCTCATCTTACCTTCAGCTCAGGGCTCAGCTTGACACTGACACACACAGAGACATACAGACATACATACAGACAGACAGACAGCCATACATACATACACACAAGTTCAAGAGCTGCGAAAAGCAGACAAAGCGCTTAGTTCCTGTGCACTCAGCCATCGATTCACAGGCATTCACACAGATTGGCTGCATTCAAGCACATCTCCAATTCCTATTCGCGCGAAAGTAAGTGAAATCCAGCTGCACTGAAAGAAACCAACAAGACAGAAAGAGACAGAGCAGAGAGAGAGAGAGTGATAGAAATAGAGAGAGAGCGTTAGAGTGCAATACAAGTGTATGTTGTATGTGTATGTGTGTGAGCATACATTTTTACGCAGTTTGTACTGTGCATGGTGTAAGTAAATAAATTTTTAACTTTCATTTGCATACGAAGTGCTTGCGAAATTGCAGCTATTCATGCGTTAATACTCTAATGACAGGTATATTTTGTTTTTTTTTTTATTAACTTACTTTAAGATCTTCTCTAAATTAAAATAAGATTGATACTTTCTATATTACATTACATTAAGGAATTACACGCACTTGCAAGCCCAAAAAAATGACACAGAAAAAAAGATATGCATGGAATTTATATTTATTAAAAATATATGGTATATTATTATACGTCTTGAAGACGAACAAATTATTGTTCAATTATCTAGTGATTAATTATTGGAAGTTTTGAAATTCACAGTATTAATATTATTGTTTCGGACTTTTAAACAGAAAACGGTTATTAAAGATTTTTTATGAAATATCAGTTTAAAATAATCAACACATTTTGAATTGCCAATGACTTCGATTGACAATAAGATTTTATCGTTTTATCGAAAATTTAAATATTGAAATTAGGACAAAAATTGAAAACTGAAACGATAAATGTTGGATTGTTCAATATAGGAAGCACTGAATCATATTCTTAACATGAGTCGTACCAGAAACTTAAATTATGATCATCTTTAATTATTGTAAAATATTGCAAGTACGGTCAACCATAATATCGTATACAACTATCGTAACTTATCGATAGATGTAATATAAAAGCACACTTTGAACACATATTCCAATGGGAAAGCGAGATTGTTTTATTTTGTGCTTGTAATAAAATAAAATTATTGTGTAATAAAATGCAGATAATTGAATAATAATTGATAGAAAATAATCGATATAATTTTAAATATGTCAAATCAAAATTAAATCAAATTTAATTAAGTCCAGAAGCTACATATAATAAATAATAAATATAAATATAATATAATAAATATATATAATAAATTTTATAATATAAATACATGTAAATATTGTATTGTTCAATATGGAAATCACAACATATTAATTTCATTTAGAATAAACTCATGGCTCACACTTTGCTAGCTCAGTATCGGATCTGAAAAATATTATTATGTTTCATTAGCGTTGAATAACAATACAAATTGAAAAACAATTCATTGTGAGCTAATCATCCAAAAAAAAAATAGAAAAAACAAATTTGTATTTCACAATTGCTAAAAGAACAGTCGATAAATTATGATTTGTAATGTTCAATATCAGAATCAGAATCGACATCGAATTTCTTCCTTTCAAATAAACTCAAAACAATACCAACAACACAATGAAACAATCAAAATTGTATTTTCATTTATGAAACAAACTAATTTGTTGTAGAATATTTAAAATCTAAAGAATAACTGAAAACATTTAGAGTTTTGTAGCCAATTTGATAAATTATACGACATACGACAGTTAGAAATAGTGATATGAGATGAGATGAGATGCTATCAAATTGCCAGATTGAATTGTGAATAACACATGAATTTCCAATGTTTATTGTTTATGTATCATTTCCATCCTAAAAAATTTAGTTGTTGTTTTGGCCCAGTCGGGCCATAAACATGTACAATTTACGAGGCAGTCACATAATGTGAAACACTCAAATTAACAGCTGCGAATGGTCGTGCGGGGGCCGCCTGCCTTGTCATAAAAGAAGCTGCTGTCTGTGGGCGCTTATGCAGCAGTAGTAGGGGAACAATGTGAGAGAGGTGGGCGTGGTCGGTAGAGCTGACAACATGTGTTGCGTTTTTAGCACAATTCATGAGCTTTGCGTGAATCTCGTTTGTAAAGTCTTCAAAAAGTGTATCTCTAAATGCGACATAAAGTATGTTTTGATTATTTTGTGAGCCAGAAGTTTAACATTTTATACCCTGTAATCTGTAAAAAATAACAAGTGTATTAAAACTTTGTGATTTCACTTTGCAATAGCAAAAAGTTAATACGAATTTTCCACGAAGTCATTAGAATACATCAGAATACAGGGTATTTCTGGGGGCTGGCTGTAAGGTAACATACAGTCGAATGCTTTTGATAATAATTTTTCTTATTCTTTTGTGTGTGCGGTTTTTTTTCTCTTTTCTTTTCTTTTTTTTGCAGGCATCTACTTGAAAGCTTTGGCACCAGCATCATTTGCATTTCAAATTTCAGTTTAACGCCACAACAACGCAGTGGATCTTTTTGAAGCGGGAATCAACTGGAAATGCCACAAATGGTGTGTTAACACAACAAAGAGGTAATAACAATAGCAACACACTCACATTGTATGTGTGTGTGTGTGTGTGTAAGTGTGCGGCAAGCATTGGCATTCGTTTCTGCGAGGATCCGGCACTAGATCCACACTACGGCATACTTGTTACTCCCCGCATTTTGTAAACATTTTTATTTGCTTCGTTTTTTTTTTTCGGAAGTTGTGTCAATACACGATAAATTGAACTGTGCAAGAATTTATGTTGGCACTTTGTGAGAGCGAAATATTCCTGTAACTCGACTATGCTGCCCCTGTCCCTGTCCTTGGCCCTGTCTTTGCTTCATTCATCGCAATGTTGTTTCTTTTGTTCCCACAATTGCCTGCTGTGAGTTGCCGCCGGCATCGTTGTCGCCGCCGACATAGTCGGAGGCCTCATGCTGTGCTGTTACCCTCCGGGGACTTAAAAGTTCAATAATATTTATTTATTTGTTACTTGCTCTTTGACAAAAGCACACAAGATTAGAGCAGGCCGTATATCACGCCTCGCATATTGGGTCAGATTTAATGGCGTTGCGTAGTTTTATTGTCACACAAAGTGGCGGACACAGTGTATCCCTATCCTTGTGGCAACAACAACAATAATAACAACAACAACAACAACACCGGTACCAGAAACAACAATAACAAAAGACGCAGTAAATTTGTGGCTAAGTCGGAGACTGAGACTGAGGCAAGAAAACGAAGTTACAACTGGAAATGGTTGAACGGAAATATGGTGGTAGAAGAGCAAAGAATGTGGCAAGGATTTCAAAAGCTCAAATGCTAAGTTAATTTAAGGCGCCAATCTAAAGTGGTCTGCACTTTGATTTAGGGTCGACAATTTGTAGTCTTACCATTTGATATGAAACGTAGCTTATGGCTAAAATATCCTTCTACTCTCTCTCTGCTTCCCTCTATATATATATATACTCGTATATATCGATAAGGTGTAAACGAGCAACTGTTTCCTGTGTTGTATCATTTGTTCAACTTTCAATTATTTTAGTGTCAACTAATTAAGTGAACACAAGAGAATTTACAATCTATCCCAAGTTTAAACATTTAATTCAATTACACATTATATATCTCTAAGTCTTTCAACAATAAGATTGCATATGAAAAGCATGTAACTTTTATAAAGATATATAAATGATATATGTATGTATGTATGTATGTAGGCGTGATATATGACACGTAACTTATTATATTGTGTCAAAAATACCTCATAGCGATAACATACATGAATATGACAAATACGAAGACATTAATTCATCTATTGTCAGACTTTTCATAACAGTTTGAACTTCTGTATTGTATAAAGCGAATCTTATTTTGAAGCTTGACATACACATAAATGTCAATATGTCAAACAAATTTTGAGTGAAAGCGTGTTGACTACATGTTGTCATATGTGTTGGCTTCATAATGAGGATAGACATAACTGTTAAATATACATATGTATGCATTTATACTATATACTATATACATATATTCACATTTACGACACATGAGAAATTTCCTAAATCTAAAATTACCGGAAAATGTTGAAAATAAAAATTTTAATTATGTATGTATATTCCATGTAATTAATATTATAAAAAAAAAGTTATTTTATTTCAACTTGTTTTACCCTAAATAAAGTATAATAATACACATATGTATATAAATTTGTATTTTAAACATTGCATATTTCACCAAAGAGTCCCGTTCAGTCCCATGCCACAACATCCTATTAGTTTTAATTGTAATAATACCTCAATATAAGTTCATTTAAATTAAATATTCCCCATGAATATATTGCATATGTGAATTATTTTCAATCAGCGCAATAGATTTCAAATAAAATGATAGAAAAAACAGAAAATTGTTTATAAGGAATAATAGAATAATAATTTCTTAAAAAAAAGACCAATGACAAGCTTAGATTAGAATTTAATTATTTACATTTTACACTATGATCCCCATTGTCTCTTTAATATGTCTTGGAGAACTTTTTTAAGCCTTTATCTGCTTTTAAATATACATGGTCTTAACTCTGATTGCCAACAGAGTGCAACTAAGCTATTCACAAATAAATTATAAGTCGACTGTGACTTTCAATTTTTTTTGTTTTTTTTTTTTGGCAAATTTGTTCTAAGTCTTTGTTTGACATGCGCATAGCGCATCGCCTAAAAACCGAACCGAATAACCGGCAATACTCAGGGGTATAGTGCAGTCGGTAGTATATATTTCTGTTTCAATTTCCCCGCCATAAATGAGCGCGAACGTGTGGAATTGGAATGGGAATGGAATGAAACGAAGTGAATTGAAATGAAATTATATGTAGAAAATGCTTGAATTGTATGCGAAACTCGGATGCTGTTGCTTGGCAATGAAACAAGGCGGGATCAGGAGTCACAAGCATAAACAGACACTGTTAAGCCCGACAGACACACGCCACATACACCCACACACACACACAGGCATAAACACATTCACACATCCATAGAGACGAGCACGCAGGCCAAACGAGACAACACGAGCTTCCTGCCGTTAGTTGCACGCGATTTAGTTGAAAATTTGCATCCTTTGCGAGTGGACGTGACTCGCGGAGACTAAAAAATCATCAAGGAGAAATAGCAGTGAAAAGAAAACGTTACGAATTCAAATCGCGCGCGGTATATGTAGTACGTGTGCGTTAAAGGACGAAACAGTGCGACGACCAAGTTTTGTCTGCCAAAGTCCTTTTGTTTATGTTCAAGCTGAGACACTCAGCTAGTGCCAAAAATATATATATAAAGGTGCAACCCAAAAGGGAATATTAAACTGCAAAGATATTTTAAGTCTGGCCACAAAATAACAGCAAAACACAACAATAACAACATGAACAACAAAACAATAACAAAAAGAGAGAGCAAGAGTTAAGAATTGTGTTGAAGACAAAGTGAAGCCAGTTGGTATTTGTCCTTAGGTATCCTGAGTGGGTCCTGGCTGAGTCAGCGTGTCGGGTTGGCAAAATCACTTTCGAATTTTGTTTGTTTTTGTTGTATTATAATGGATATTAGAATGGCGACGAAAATGTGCAAGGAACGCTAAAGTGTCACGAAGAAAGAAAACAAAACAAAGCAAAAAAAAAAAAGGGAAGATACACAACTTGAAGCTGAAGCTAAGGCAATACCGTAAAATGGGATTATTGTGTATCGTCGTGGCAAAATAAGTACTCGCCCAATATCTTTCTGGTGTCAAAAAAAAATAAAAAAAAAAAACTTGAAAAATATTTTTCCAACGCGGATTTATGCTATAAAGTTGAACTCAAGTGTAAATATTTTCTCACGTGTTAAATCGTCTTAATACGAGCTCGTATCGCTGTACGTTAAAGTAGCTAAAACCTAATAACTGAATAAAAAAAATACGTAAAAATAATAATAAAAAAAAAAAGAAAAGTTTCAAATAATTTATTATGATCAACTCAATATTTATGTGTGCATCTCTTGAAAACCATTGAAAAGTAGCCGAAAAAAAACCCGCTAAACGCTCTAAGTGCGGCAAGTTCTCAAGTCTTTTGTGAAAAAACTTTGGCCATTACTCAAAGAAAATCGTGTTCATGCTACACACATACATACATACGTACATACATACATACATAGATGAATAAGAACATAGTTTGGCATATGGAAGGTATCGTGAGAATGGTTTAAGTTTTCTGAATTGAGAGAAAAAAGGGAATTTATAATTGGCTGAAGCAATACGTAGCGTTTGAACCACTCGACACGAACAAACGCTACGTATTGCTTCAGCCAATTATAAATTCCCTTTTTTCTCTCAATTCAGAAAACTTAAACCATTCTCACGATACCTTCCATATGCCAAACTTATGTTCTTATTCATCTATGTATGTATGTATGTACGTATGTATGTATGTGTGTAGCATGAACACGATTTTCTTTGAGTAATGGCCAAAGTTTTTTCACAAAAGACTTGAGAACTTGCCGCACTTAGAGCGTTTAGCGGGTTTTTTTTCGGCTACTTTTCAATGGTTTTCAAGAGATGCACACATAAATATTGAGTTGATCATAATAAATTATTTGAAACTTTTCTTTTTTTTTTTATTATTATTTTTACGTATTTTTTTTATTCAGTTATTAGGTTTTAGCTACTTTAACGTACAGCGATACGAGCTCGTATTAAGACGATTTAACACGTGAGAAAATATTTACACTTGAGTTCAACTTTATAGCATAATCCGCGTTGGAAAAATATTTTTCAAGTTTTTTTTTTTTATTTTTTTTTGACACCAGAAAGATATTGGGCGAGTACTTATTTTGCCACGACGATACACAATAATCCCATTTTACGGTATTGCCTTAGCTTCAGCTTCAAGTTGTGTATCTTCCCTTTTTTTTTTTTGCTTTGTTTTGTTTTCTTTCTTCGTGACACCTTTAGCGTTCCTTGCACATTTTCGTCGCCATTCTAATATCCATTATAATACAACAAAAACAAACAAAATTCGAAAGTGATTTTGCCAACCCGACACGCTGACTCAGCCAGGACCCACTCAGGATACCTAAGGACAAATACCAACTGGCTTCACTTTGTCTTCAACACAATTCTTAACTCTTGCTCTCTCTTTTTGTTATTGTTTTGTTGTTCATGTTGTTATTGTTGTGTTTTGCTGTTATTTTGTGGCCAGACTTAAAATATCTTTGCAGTTTAATATTCCCTTTTGGGTTGCACCTTTATATATATATTTTTGGCACTAGCTGAGTGTCTCAGCTTGAACATAAACAAAAGGACTTTGGCAGACAAACTTGGTCGTCGCACTGTTTCGTCCTTTAACGCACACGTACTACATATACCGCGCGCGATTTGAATTCGTAACGTTTTCTTTTCACTGCTATTTCTCCTTGATGATTTTTTAGTCTCCGCGAGTCACGTCCACTCGCAAAGGATGCAAATTTTCAACTAAATCGCGTGCAACTAACGGCAGGAAGCTCGTGTTGTTCTCGTTTGGCCTGCGTGCTCGTCTCTATGGATGTGTGAATGTGTTTATGCCTGTGTGTGTGTGTGGGTGTATGTGGCGTGTGTCTGTCGGGCTTAACAGTGTCTGTTTATGCTTGTGACTCCTGATCCCGCCTTGTTTCATTGCCAAGCAACAGCATCCGAGTTTCGCATACAATTCAAGCATTTTCTACATATAATTTCATTTCAATTCACTTCGTTTCATTCCATTCCCATTCCAATTCCACACGTTCGCGCTCATTTATGGCGGGGAAATTGAAACAGAAATATATACTACCGACTGCACTATACCCCTGAGTATTGCCGGTTATTCGGTTCGGTTTTTAGGCGATGCGCTATGCGCATGTCAACAAAGACTTAGAACAAATTTGCCAAAAAAAAAAAACAAAAAAAATTGAAAGTCACAGTCGACTTATAATTTATTTGTGAATAGCTTAGTTGCACTCTGTTGGCAATCAGAGTTAAGACCATGTATATTTAAAAGCAGATAAAGGCTTAAAAAAGTTCTCCAAGACATATTAAAGAGACAATGGGGATCATAGTGTAAAATGTAAATAATTAAATTCTAATCTAAGCTTGTCATTGGTCTTTTTTTTAAGAAATTATTATTCTATTATTCCTTATAAACAATTTTCTGTTTTTTCTATCATTTTATTTGAAATCTATTGCGCTGATTGAAAATAATTCACATATGCAATATATTCATGGGGAATATTTAATTTAAATGAACTTATATTGAGGTATTATTACAATTAAAACTAATAGGATGTTGTGGCATGGGACTGAACGGGACTCTTTGGTGAAATATGCAATGTTTAAAATACAAATTTATATACATATGTGTATTATTATACTTTATTTAGGGTAAAACAAGTTGAAATAAAATAACTTTTTTTTTATAATATTAATTACATGGAATATACATACATAATTAAAATTTTTATTTTCAACATTTTCCGGTAATTTTAGATTTAGGAAATTTCTCATGTGTCGTAAATGTGAATATATGTATATAGTATATAGTATAAATGCATACATATGTATATTTAACAGTTATGTCTATCCTCATTATGAAGCCAACACATATGACAACATGTAGTCAACACGCTTTCACTCAAAATTTGTTTGACATATTGACATTTATGTGTATGTCAAGCTTCAAAATAAGATTCGCTTTATACAATACAGAAGTTCAAACTGTTATGAAAAGTCTGACAATAGATGAATTAATGTCTTCGTATTTGTCATATTCATGTATGTTATCGCTATGAGGTATTTTTGACACAATATAATAAGTTACGTGTCATATATCACGCCTACATACATACATACATACATATATCATTTATATATCTTTATAAAAGTTACATGCTTTTCATATGCAATCTTATTGTTGAAAGACTTAGAGATATATAATGTGTAATTGAATTAAATGTTTAAACTTGGGATAGATTGTAAATTCTCTTGTGTTCACTTAATTAGTTGACACTAAAATAATTGAAAGTTGAACAAATGATACAACACAGGAAACAGTTGCTCGTTTACACCTTATCGATATATACGAGTATATATATATATAGAGGGAAGCAGAGAGAGAGTAGAAGGATATTTTAGCCA